>BGPR01010052.1:6030-45072 GCA_013235015.1 Araneus ventricosus
ACTCCATGACGCCCCTTAAAACTGGCGTCCGGAGCATGAATAAATCCCTTTCTCCTGGGTCGCCATGCCACTGTCACACAAACAAACTAACTGCGGGTGTCCTATGAACCGAATTCAGAGAAGTTTCCTTAAGTAATGAGGTAGGGAATGCATGGATTGACCAATCCAAGAATGATATCTTAACTCTCTTATGACGAGACGAGACTCACTCGAAAATGTGTATATAGTCGTGCTCTGATCTGAAGATAATAAGGATTCACTTGCCATGATACTGAACGAAATAGTTACAAAGAAAGTAGAATAATGTTGTGGGCTGGAATCTTTTTGGAAAGCCTCACTGTATGTGTCTAGAGGAGGAATTCTGAAGGTACCGAAATGGAATTATCGTTCCGTATATGAGACGCTATGATTCGGATCGATTATAATATCCTGCCAATTCGAGCTAGGTTTATTGAATACAAAGTCTATGAGCAAATTTAGTGGCCGTTTCATTCACCTGACTGACATATATCAATGTTGATATATAGAATCTTTGAGTGCATGGAATATCTATAGTTTCTGCAAATTTGTTTTACTCAACTGCAACAAATCTGATACCCGCATGGTCTTTCATCTTTTTTTCTATCAAACAATTTTATTTCCACTTATGGGATCCAGCATTGCAGGTAGGGAAGCACGCATCCCTAACAAAATTGCGTTTCTTTTAGCTATCAAAAATTCAAATTAAAAGTTATTATTTTTATAAATGTTTTTAAAACTGTAATTTTTTAATAAATCAATTGTTCATTAAGCTAAAATATTATGGCATACAGTAAATACACTGGTGGACAATGCTAAGGACCATTTTTAAAATTTCGAAAAATTTAGACTTAATAGGAATATAATGATTTTCGATTAGTTGCGGAGAATCGTGGTACATACAATCGTCGGAACTCACATTGTACAGTGAAGATTCGGTCAGTAGCAGTGGCGTATTAAGCTTGTTGGAGGCCCCAGGCGCTGAAGTTCTTGGGGGCCCTCTGAAAGTATGACGCATATGTACTTGAAAATTTCAGCTTGTTTGTTATGGATTTAAAATAAGATAATTTGGCATATTTTTAATGACAGTAACTATATATTTGTTAATAAAAATTGCTTTTTTAATTAATATATTAATTGATTTTAATTACCAAATAATTTTCTTATATTATATTTGTCGATAATTAATATGCTTTGAATTCAGTAATTTTAAATTTATATCTGAAATTCATGTTCATAAATATTCACATGAAATATTATCGAAATAACTGAGGACCCATTTTATAAAAGTAAAAATAATTCGCTTTCTCCTAAATTAAAATATGGAAGGAAAAAAATAAGCAAAAAAATGTAATAATGTATTCATAATATAGTTTGAGCCTTATAGAGTAAATGAATTATTTAAAAAAATGTTTTTAAGGAAATTATTTCTATTTTTTGAATTTATTACATGGATTATTTATTTCTACATTTTTTAAAACACAACACCAATTTGTTATTGTAGGAATATAATTCATGACACATAATTCAATCAAGCATATTGTCAGGTGAAATATCCTCTGCACTTATCCACTACAAAATATCACTGCTGCTTGTGTGATAAAATTAAATTATATATTAGCCTAAAAAATCATTTGTCAGTTTCATTTACATTAAGAGAACTTGTTTATACCCATAGTTTTAAAATCTGCCTAGTTATTTTTTTTATTTTTTTAATTATATTAAATTTTGCAAAACATAATAACTAAGCCATGCTTCATACATGATTTATAAATTAAAATCAAAGTTCCATTCTCAAATAATATTCTAGTATTATGGCACATTTGGGGGAAATTTAAATAGAAAAGTTTTAATTTAATCCCATATACAGAAACTTAAATAACGAAATACCATTGCATATCAAAAGTTAGATAACTTTTCAACAGATGAGAGAAAATATCTCTTTGATTTTAAATATGGAATTGAAAAATAGTGAAATCCATTTCAACACCATGTTTTTTAAAAATAAAAATGAGAAAAAAATTTCTTATAACTGATTTTGAATTTTTTTTCATTTAAAAATGTGTTAAAAATTTTAATTGAGATATGTTTTTATACGTAATTTCGAAGTGCATTGTTTATTAGAGGAAATATATTTCATAGATTCAGCTCTTTTTTACCGGCATTACTGAATTATTTCTATTAAATCTATGGAAATAATTCAGTAATCTTCTATCACATTCAATGCCGAGATAATAATAATAATAAACGAGAATCGAACACAGATTAAAGTTAACAACTTTTTACTCTTTATTCCAAATAATAAAGAAATTTAGGTACAAGATCCGCACAGACTGCATTGGCCAAACTTCGTAGTGGCCATATCAAAATCTTGAAATTCGTCGACAAAGAAAAGACTTATTCCTCTTGCCCTTGTTCCTGACCTACTTCTCCTAATCATGTCATTGACTGTATTGGCGCCTCTGCGAGGCTGCTGTGGAGTGAGGGGAAAATGGATCATGAACCTGGTCTAGTATTTGGACCAGGGGGATATGGAACAACAACAGCATAAAGAAATTTACTGAACTTAAAGAAATATTTTGTTTAAAAAAATTGAAAATTATACTCTGATCTGAATTTAAATAGAAGCGGCGAGGATATTATGTTGAAATTTATTTAATAAACCTGTGAATGTGGTGTTAAGTTTGAAAAGATAACAATATTTAGAATTAGTAGGAAATTTGTTCTATATTATTTCTTTTCTAAAGCTGAATTAACTTATGTAATTACATTAAATATTTACTGTCATATATTATGCAACTCCATAATGATAAATAAAACATATCTTATTAATTCCATTCCCCGATGGAAGAAGAATTTTTAAAAAAACAACTATATAATGTACAACCACAATCTTACTCAAGAAATCTCACAAAAATTCTGCCTTGGATTTTCTCGTTGTCTTCCAGTTATACGAATTGCTTTAACCCCTTCGGGACGAGAGCCGCATATGTGCGTTTCAGCTTGACTCATCTCAGGACCGAGCGCCGCATCCTTGCGTTATGGCGAAATTGCTGCTGTGGGCCGAGAGCCGCACATATGCGTTTGGCTTTTGGAACAAAATGTTTTCTATCAGATGGCGTTACTATCCCATGTTTCTTTCAAAAGATTAGCCCCGTACATTAGTATTTTTCTCTCCGAGGTCAGATTGTAGTCGGCCACGTGTCTGTGAATCATTGTATTAGAATTATTTGATTTTTGAGATAAACAGAAACACGTGCTAGCGAGTGTCAATAGAAGCATGTGTTAAAGAGGTCTTTAAATCATTTTGGAGTGATTGGTTTATAGTTTCTCCTCTCGCTTGGGTTTCGATTTTATGGGAGATATTCTGTCAAGGGTTTTTATGCTTCTCTGTTTTATTTTTGCAGTTATTGCTAAAAGAACGCGTTAACTTTCCGAGGAGGAAATATGTAAATTTTTAAATGACAAATCTACGGATTTTTCCGACGACAGTGATAAAGCAATAAATTATTAGAGTTCTTTAGATAGTTATGAATCTTCAAATTCTGAATTAGAAGAGGATAGTACTAATATATCGATTCCAGTTCCGTCATGTCAGTGGAGTCCTAAAATAGAAGATTTTTCAGAAGGCTTTGAAGACTTAAATGGCGTCGCTTTTCAAATGTGTGTTAGCTTAAAAAATGCAGCACACTTTCACACGTTATCGCGATTTAGATGCATTAGGATATTTACATTTTTAGCGATATTTCTTCTGTTCAAACACGCTGATTATGATAATAAAATGCGTTTTTAGATGATGGTAAATATCTCTCAAATGACACTTAAAAGGTGTTTGACAGAAGTGTGAACGGTAAACAGAAGAACAAAAGATATTCAACCCCCTAAAATAGTTTAATGACTGCAGGGCAATTCTATAAAAAATAATTGCTTGTGTAAATTCAGATTATTCCGAGGCTTTCTTCCTGAATATATTTTTTAAATGGAGGAGTAGTGATGTTATGCAGTTAATGAATCACACACTGTAAAATTGAGAACATCATGAATTATGTGAAATCCATACGGGACATACAGGTGGGTGACAGAATAATGTGAACACCTTTGGATTTGCACATTTTTTGAGAATATCTCCTAAAAGGCTGGGTGAATTTTCTTTGAACTTCGAGTATGTAAATGACAGGTTTGAACTCACATTTTACATTGAAGATTCAGTCACATGGGCATTTAGGAGACCGACCAGAAGTAGATGAAGAAGAAAATTATTTAGCCTCATCCCGTTTCACAGAAAGCTGATAATGATTTGAAACTTTCATCAAAGGTTTTGTTTAATGCGAGCAATATTTACATGCATTTTGGTAAAAAATGCATGAATGTATTATAATATATATGTGAAATTTTAATGCAGTGCTTCTCTAATATACTGTTGAGTATTCTGTAAATTTCGTATAATCTGTTTGAAAACTCTGCATGTTATAAGCAAAACGTATGCCGGAAATGTTGGGGTTTTTTAAAAAGAAAATCTTTATATCTTACCAAATATCCGTGCTAGTTTTGCGAAAATGCATGTAAATATTGCTCGCATCAAACAAAACCATTGATGAAAGTTTCAAATCATTATCAGCTTTCTGTGAAGCGGGGTGAGCCCAAGTCATTTTCTTCTTCATCAATTTCTCGTCAGTCTCCTAAAACTCATCGTGACCGAATCTTCATTTTAAAATGTTAGTTAAAAGCCTATTCTTTGTATGGTCAGAGTCCGAAGAAAATTCATCCAGCTTTTCAGGAGATATTCGAAAAAATGCACAAATCCAAAGGTTTTCACAATATTCTCTACCCATCTGTAGTTCTCTATAACCTAATAAAAGAGAGGCTTAATACAGAAAGGAAATTATTCCTTTCCTTGAAGTTTTCAAAGTAATTATTCTTTTATTTTTACAGGTACGCTTATTACGCGTTTGAAGGAGGTGAGCGTTTCAGTCAGCCGTAACAGCAATAAGCCAAATTAAAAAGCAATCAGGAACTATATTCTGTTTATTGAGAGTTACAGAACCGTAGTATCATTTCACCAATGCTGATCGATTTTTGTTCTTTGCTTTATTTAAATTCGGTAAGTTTTATTAAAAATAATTACCTTCAAAAGTATTTCTATATTACACTTCTTGAATTATTTAAAAATAACAATTAGCGTTCTAAAATTTGAAATTTTTGTGTAATAAGGTAGGAAAAACAAATCGGAATTTCTCGATAAATATCCTTCATTTAGTGTAAATCTCTACTAATTATAAAGAAGAATATGTGATTTGGAGTTGTACAGGGCAGAGTGCTGGACCCAGAGATGCAAAATTTGGCACAAACATGCTTTGGAGATTGAAAATGAGAAACTCGGTGCTATTTTTTAAATTTTAATTAGAATTTTAATTAAGAAAAAAATTCAGCAAAATTTCGGCGCTTTTTCTTATAGTTTCATTAAACGAAGAAATTTCGGCGCTTTTTCTTATAGTTTCATTAAATATTATAGAACAAAAAATGATTTTTACACCATCAAAATATTCAAAAATGTCATCTTTTCTATGACAGCAATTTAATTGTCATAAAATGTTTTCTCTAATTCTAATAAATTAAAAAAATAATTTTAGGTGCATTTTAAAACAATATTTTTATTATTATAATGAGATTCAAAAAATTTTTATTGTTACTACAGATATTTTATCCTTGATTTTTCTACTATAGTTGACAGCCAAGATATGAAGGGTTTTTTTTTTTTGCATATTGAGTAGTTACATGCATGTCATGGTTTTTAAACATGGAGTTAATAAAATGTTTAATTTTATTTTTAATTTCGTTGAAATTACAGATAAGGTTTAACTTCAAAAGAAAGAATGAAGAAATTTATTTTATAATTTGTATTTTACTATACACTACTGATCTTTTCTGGAATATAGTTGGATGTATAAAAATATATTCTCACTCTTTAAGCGTGGAGTTTTTTTTTATTGTATTGCACTAAATTTTTTATTCAATTAGTAAACAAAATGTTTTAAAATATTACTTAAATTATGAAATATATTCGTTATTAAACTAAGAAACTTCAATGCTGAATGATTTCACTAGTTATCCTTACATATTTTATGAGCACGTTTCTATTTAGCAAACAAGTTAGTGATTAGTTGGTTTGATCAATTTCCTTCTCAGATAAAACTTCAAATTTTAGGTGAGCTAAGTGAAAAAAGGAATCGGCGGGTGTATAACACAATGAATAGAATTAAAATAGAACCAAAATTGCTATTGCTAAAATTATTAAATAATATCAAAATTCAAAATCTCTGGTGAGATAAGCATTATGACTAAGCCAAGCAGAAAAGATTTTATTGAAATTTTTCACGCGCAATGATTTAGGCGAACCAGCTGAGATTGAATAATTTGAATGACATTTTGATACCTGAAACACTTTTACTTGAATAATCTTATATATGAAGATATTTAAGACGGCATAATTTCTACCCTCTTCAATTAAAGGATCGAGCAGTCTTTTCTGCGCTAATGAAGTTGAGCATCAGTTTTTTTCATTCCTTCTTTAGAGCGGAAACTATTTATTTCATTGTGCAGTACTGAACTTTTAGTATGGCATTTTAAATTTTAATTGGGAAAATAAAACCGTTGAAAAGAAGGCAACTTCGACCGATTTGCAATAGGAATACATGACTACATCATCGTTTATGCTATTGTGTCAGACTCCTGTATAAAATATGACACAGCTTAGGTGGTACGTTCCCATCAACTATATTAGTTCTACTAATAAGAAAGAAGAATGTGTGTATGTTGGTGCTCAACAGGACAGACCGCTGGACGTAGAGCTACGAAATTTGGCACGAACATTCTTTGCAGTGTGGGGAGGTCGACCTCGGAGACTTTTTCTTGAAATTTTAATTAATTAAAAATTAAGCGAAATTTTGGCGTTTTTCCTTAATAACTTCCGAAAATATTACAGCACAAAAATCATTTTTACGCCATCTGAAAGTGGAAAGAATTACCTTTTCAATGATATCAATTACGTTGCCATACAATCTTACTCTAATTTTAATAACCTTTTAAAAATATTTTGTTGGTATAATTTACAACACACTTTTCATTGTTGAAACGCAATTCAAGCCGTTTTCACTGCTTAAAAAAATATTTAATTACGTGTTTCTCTTCCATTGTTGAAAGCTAAGATAATATCCTACAGGATTTTACTTTCTTTTTTTATTTCATCAATTTATTCTGTGAAATCTGTAAAGAATCTTCAAGATAATAAGTATATTAGGAAATAATCCAGTAAGCTGAACAATTATGGTTCTTTCATTTTCATGTTTTAATTCTTTTTATCAGCATGTTTTAAGCCAATTAACATGCTGCTGGACTTAAAATGTGCCGCGCCATTTTAATGTTAAAGTCAAATAAATATTTTACATGAGGAATACGGAAGTAAAGCTGGCGCCGACAACGTGAAATTAGATGTTACATGACATGGACAGTTACTTGACTCTGTTTAGAGACGTTCATGTAGGCAAGGAGAAGAACAGGTGAAAGGCTACGAAAAGAACGCGGGATAAATATCGCAGTAGGAAGTTTAAAGTTACTTTGTTAAGAAACTATAAATAATGAATGATAATAGCTGAAAATAATAATTGAGAATAATAACTGGATATAAAATTATGAATAAAATATCCAATTGAAAGATTCAGTCGAAGGCGGCTAGTATTTCATAAACTCGAGATAGGTTTCATATTCCATGCAAAAACTCGAAATCATTTTTCTTGGACAAAATATTTCATTCCCTCTCAACATTTTACATAGTTATTATGGCTCAATTCGTTAAAAGATTCATCAATGGATGAAATAAGAAGCAACTGACGATATTTTTTTACTTAAAAGGAAAATAATATGCATTGCATTATCCGTAGATATGTTTTCTACCTAAAACTTAGTTGTAGTTGTCAGTTTAAAAAACGAAAAAAAGTGAAATTTATTCATTTTTTTCACCAACTGTTCGATTTTTCAAAACATTTGAATATTATTGATCAAAGCATTCTTACTGTTTATAAAATGTTTCAATTTCTTGATTTTTAGTTTACATTATTTTTAATTTCATGAAGAAGATGGATTTGAAGTATGATCTATACTCCCCAAATTATCTTAACAACAACATTGCTCCCGTTGTTCTTCTTCACTCTTTGATTGAATCTAGGAAAACGTGGCTACATACAGCTCCAAACATCATGAAATATACGGGAAGAAAGGTAATTTTCCATTTTCATTAACTATTCTAGATTTTCTTTTTTCTACATATTATGGGTTAATTATGATATTTATACTGATGCAATGTGTGAATTTGAATGCAATGAATACACTTCTTAATGGCAAGGACAATAAAAAATTTCATATAATAAATCTTAAATAAATAAAAATGTACATCTGAAAGTTTTCTCTTTTTTATTTGTATGTCTTTGTAATTATTTATGAAAACTTTTTTTCTACCAGTCCAATTACTATTTTCTTTTCGATATACTCACAATGGTTTCAAACATGCATACCATAAGCACTTTGATAGAATTTTTTCCATCTTCCAATGTTTTGCAATCAATAACATTTTTTATGCACATGCACATTTTATAAAGTAATCATCTATATGAGGTCTGAGATTGTAATTATGTATTGACATAGAAAAGAAAAATGATTTTTCATGTTGCATACTTCTTTTTCATTAAAATACTATACATTTTATATGAAATTTTCGTGTCGAGATAAAAGTTGTCCATCACTGCACATTGACGAAAGAATATCTGAATTATCCTATCAGAATACTAAAAGAAAAATATGGAAATATCATGTTTCAACTCTCTTTAATAAAAGAACAAAAACCCTAGAAAAAATAGCAAAATTACTGTAGATTAGATAGAAATGGTAAATGCACTTTGACATGATATACTGACATCTATCAAAACCTAAATTATTCTAAGAGCCCTTGTGATGTTCGATGGTTCGTTTTAAAATGAAAGAAACTGGATCGCAAGCCAAATCTTTTATTGGGAATCTCAACCAATGCGTTCAATCTTTCACAAGTGGTCTGTTGCTCTCTTCAACGAGAAACACATATATATCCGGTAGTTCCACTCTCCTCAACGAGAAATAGAACACCCAAAGCAGCTACCGTGCAGAGCAGGCGAAATCCCACCTCGCTCCTTCTTTCCCCAAAACTCTCTGTCCCTCGTTTTCGGTGGCCAAGTTCACAGACACCCCTGGGTTCAATGCCCTCAAGGTAGTGCCCCCTATCGGCCTTAAAAGAGATGTCGCCAAGCTCCGCTCGACAGCTGCTAAGTTAAGCGATCTGGAGCCCCGAAGCACTACAGCCCTCATGCACGAATTTACCATTTATAAAAAATTTCACATTTCCATAAAGTCATATTTAGTATTGGGATGCAAATGACACTATGAGATATGTCATTTAATTATCCATGCTCTAATTTCAGAAATATTCCCGTAACTACATTCAATACACTGATCGAAATATCTCAATAGACACACTACTGTGTGAATAGATATAACAATCTCATACGTGCCCACATCGTGGTAGCGCAATATCTGGTTAACACATTTTTAAAGAATGGTTAGCTTTAAATTTAGTAGTGCCCCGATGGCCTAGGATGCCGGCTTCAGAGCCAGTGGGTTTCCAAGTTTGAAACCCGATTGCACTGAAGATCCGTCGTGTATTGGACCCGTTACACGTTAAATCATATGTAGTAGGCCAAACGTCCTCCCGATGGTATGTTGCGGAAGTTTGGAGAGGGGGTGCCAGCCAAGATGTCGCCCTCGTCGCTTGACCGCGATTCAAAATTACGAAGTACGTCCGATATAGCCCTCGTGCTACTTCAAAACGGGACGTCAATATAAGTAAACTAAACTAAAACTTAGCACCTACAATGCTTTCCAGCAACTTCGTTTATACTCTGTATATTGATAGGTAGTATCTCGTATGTTCATATTTTTCCATTCTTAGAATCCTTAAGTTCTTTTTTCTCTAGTTTAAACATATCTTTGCATTTTATACCTTGATTTTACAAGAACTGCGACTTGAACTGCCAATTACCTAGCAAATATTTTAGTTATATAAGTAAATTGACTTTAGTTTACTCCTTTATTTAACTTAATTTTTTTTCTCTAGTTTATTAATAAAGAATTTTGCAATCGAATATTTACTCACTTCCTTATATGCTAGAGTTTTGAAATTTTGAGCATTTCTGTATTCACGATGATAATATGCTGTTTTACTTTTTACAGAACTTAATTATTAGCTAATCGATGAATTTAATTGGATTATGGTTCATCAACAGCAGCCCCATCTGGTATTGAATTTAAATTAAGGATTTCAAGATTCTGTAATATTTATAATATAGAATTAAGAATTAAAAATAAAAAAATATAATATAATATGTAACAAATAGAATATAATATATAATAAAAAAAATAAAAATACAGCATTTGCTTTTTTAATATATCAATAAAAGTGTGATTTTTAAATGCTAGTAAAGTATAAGTATAATAATAAAGTCTTTTTTATCAATTATATTTTATACGAAAGCAAATTTAACTATGATACAGTATGTTCAAAAAATGGCTCTTATGCTTAATACCTTAAACCAAACCGAATCTACACTACAGGCAAAGAATTTGCGGTTCAGTCGACGGAAGTTCCATTACTTTGAATATGGACAAATTTTCTGTTTTGTTTATTTGCGGTAAAGTATGTTTTCCACCCGGCCCATCAACTTCCGGTGATAATGTTTAAGTCGATGGGAATCTTCAAAATTTCAACACTCTGTTTGAAGATATTAATTAATGTTTTAAGTGGAGTTTTTTAATGCTATGCCTTAGATTACTCTGAAAATATTAAATTTAATGTTCCTATTGTTGTAGCTCTAATTGTTTTCTTAACAGAAGAGCCTAATTTTGTGGAAAGTTTGCCATAATTATTTTTTATCCCTCTTTTTTGGCGACTTCCAAGGTTTGTTTGGCGGTTAAATTTTTAACCGTATGATTTAGATTATCACTGACGGTTAAATTTTTAACCAAACGATTTTGCTAATTCCAATAGTTCCATTTAGAATTTAAATGCTTTAAGATCTTTTTTTAACCGATTAAAAAGAAAGGATTACGAACACGGAATTCAACGCTTTGTGTACTAAAGAAAGAACTGATTCGAAATTAGCGCTTGATAGTTTCCAAATGGATTTCGCGATTGTTTGAATCGGAGGGTTACTGGAAAACGGTCTGTGAATACAAAATAAACAAACCAGAAAACTCGTCCCTATATGTCAGGATACCATTTATTTGTCTGAACGTAGAAGCATATTTTAGTGAAGATTAATTGTTTAGCTGAAGATTAAGTGAATAGCTGTATATCCATGGTAGCACAATGAATACTTAAGAATATCTCAACCGGTTGTAAAGTCTTAACAATCAGGAACGAGACCCGGTTCTACTGTAGATTTGCCATGTATGGTGCCTGGTAAGCGTTGAATCTGACTTCGAGTTCAAAATTCTGACATTGATGTTAAGAAGAAGAGAGTGGGGCTTGGTCTCAGATGACATCCTCGTCATCTGCCCGCAGTTCAAAATTACGAAATTCATCACAAAGTATCCCTTATCTGGATTCAAAACGGAAATAAACTAAACTTACTATCTCCTGAATCTCTCTTAGAGAGTTACTAAAAATACTTTTTACCAAAATAAATAGTTACACCGAATAGAGGATGGTATTGAAAAGTAGATATTTTTTCAAAATTTTCATCCTTAAAATGTTTTATAATCAGTCATGATTTTGTTTCTATTTTAAGAAAAAACATTAGTCGTTAGCATGTTACGAAGTACCACTTTTATTGATTGTTTCAGGTTTACGCCATTGATGCCAGGAATCATGGGCAAAGTCCCTGGAGTGATGAGTATTCTATTGATGCCATGACAAATGATTTAGACGAATTTCTTCTTCAGCATAAAATTAGTAAAGTTATTCTTGTTGGCCACAGTATAGGAGGAAAAGTAGCGATTGAATATGCTTTTAGAAAGGTAAAGCAGCGTAAACTTGACGTCTTGCCAAATTCGTGTTTTTTTAAATATGTAGTTGACTTTCTTTGGTACAGAATAATATTATGCCATTTAATCACAAATTGCTTCAAGAGTGTCAAGTTAATTCTTTTTGCATGTTTAATTCTTGTTCCATGTTTTCTAAATGCTCTGGTATCACGAACTATTAATAATTTACAATGACTTGTGTTGTGTCGGATCTTTTGGAAGGTAATTCGAAAGCGAATGGAAGATATAAATATTCAATATACTTCAGGTAACATGTGAAAAATTGGCAGCATCAAAAATAATAAATAATATCACTAATATACAGAGAAAAGTCCTAACTAAATTTTGCAAACTAAGAGAAATACGTAGAAACTTGACAATAACAGAAAATAAGAGGCAGAAAATTGATCCTAATGCCTCGAAGAGTCTTAGCTGGCGTTCCTCTGACTCTGGCGGTTTCAGAATAAATTTATAGAGACTTGACGGACACCTGTCAACACATCTTTCTGTACTTTTTCAGTCATTCTGGCTCGGATCATTTTCCCATATGCTACTCTGGCAAATAACATATGTCACCAATTTTCCTGGATGTTACCGCCGTATGTTACAGGACTGCATAAATACTTGACAGACACCTATCAACACAACATCTGTATGTACATTTTCAGTCATTCTGGCACGGATCATTTTCCCATATGCTACTCTGCCAAATAACGTATGTCACCAATGGTTCTGGATGTTACCGCCGTATGTTATAGGACTGAATAAATACATCTATACAACCACTGATACCACAGTTTGCTGATAAATCCTCGTCCTCGAATAAAAGTTCTCTAGTTAGAAAACTCCAGACTTTCTTTTCCAAAAGAAACTAAAAACAGCATTTGTTTTTCGAACAAATAAAAAGCATAATAATTATTATTATTATTTTACATATTTTGCAGATTATCCGTGAAGTATTGTAAAAAAATGAAGAAGAATCCAGATCAAGGTGAACAACATATACCATAAAGCTGAGGTCGCAAACCGCTCAAATTGTCAAAAATGAAAACAGTACTCGCTGATTTTTATCCGTTTGTAGGGGGGGGGGGGGGAGAGAATTTTAAAAAAGATTTGTTTTTTTTGTTTATAAATTTTTTTTTCAAGAAACTGTTCAAATGGTATTCATTGGCTTTTTCGCATAGATAATTTTATACCATTGCCAGACAGTTTTATAAAAATAGAAATAAGGATTGTCATATTCTTAGTCTTGGTATGGTGTCGGCAGAGAGAGAGAGAGAAATTATAGCGACGAGTATGTGTGAGTGTGTCCATAGATGTCTTGTATGAAAATGCATTAGTGTCCCAAGAAAAAGACATCCAATTTGTTCAGGTGCGGCGAGAGTGATAATTGGCCAGTTCCACGAGGATTAACCCGTGAGGATGCGCAAGGGGGTGTCCGACACCCCAAGCCACGTAAAATGTGAAAAATACTGACTTCCTTTTAATTGAAAAGAGTCAAATCCATGCTATCTGACTTTAAGGTAACATTCAACAGACGGAACGTGTTTCAAGAAAAATTCTTTTTTTTTTTATTGGAATTCACCATAAGGGATGTGAAACATCCTCTTGCACGTCCTCGCGTCAGGTTTCTTTGCTCAATTGAATGATCGTATTATGGACAGGAGAATAATGTTGTTCCGCTATTTAAGTTTTAGTGAGGAAACGAGTGGACTTAAGAGCATTCTATATATCTAAAATGGAGATTTTTGTGGGTATAAGACTTTTAGATTGGATAATAGTGTAAGGGAAAATGCCGAGATATTGATGCAAAAGTTATATTATTCTGAGCGTAATGTAACTGTAGTTGTAGTCAGCTGGTACATGTTTTATCCGCTTTCACAAAAACTATTGGAGGAAAAGCTTAAAGTTGTAGAAATTATTCTGAAAAATAAAAGTGTTTTACGCCCTATTTATATTAGATATAAAGATAATGTCCATCAGAATTCTTATTTGGAGTTTTAAAATAATGGTTTCCTGTGTACCTAAGGAAATTAGAAGCAGTATTTTCCTTTCCAAATTGTATAACGATTATATTATTAATGATTCTTTACTATAAAATATGTTGAAAACATGTATGTAAGAAATATACTTTTCTTATATGTTCGCAATGCGCTGAATAATATAATGTATTATTTACTAAATTTTTCGTCTAAAAATTTGTTCTTGAATAACTAAAACTGTTTGCATAAATGATGCGAAACAGATATAGCATAAAAATGTTTCTAGTTTTGTTTAAATAGCGAAATAACGAATTGGGTGTTGCACACATCCTTCCGCGTCTTCGCGTTACTCTTCGTAGCGCGCGTCGTCGATATACATCACTGGGGGATGCACTGCATTTAAAAAAGACTTAACATCCGTGAAAAACTGTACTTAGGCGTCATCATGCATAGATCGTAGGGGATTGTTGCCGAATTCGGAGAACATGAACAATTTTAAATGTGCAGAAAAAGGGGGAAATTATTTTAATGAAAAACAAGTAGTAGAATTTTTTATAGATAACTTCTCATCAAGACAATGTAATTAACTTACCAAAAACATTTTAAATGTGCAGAAAAAGGGGGAAATTATTTTAATGAAAAACAAGTAGTAGAATTTTTTATAGATAACTTCTCATCAAGACAATGTAATTAACTTACCAAAAACATTTTAAAATAGAAAAAATTTTGTCATCTCTACAATTGAGAAAACTGGTTGCTCAGATTGAACCACTGATTTCTCAAATTTAGAAAAACCGGGTATAAAATAACATTTTGCTTTGTTCGCGCTATAAACAGAATAAAAGCAATACGTTTTTTATTATAAAATTCACACTAGCACACAATGTATGATATTTTATATACTGTATAAGTTCTTCTTCCTTTGTTTCCTCCTATTTGATAAAAATGCAAAAAGCCTTAGTGCAAGTATTTTGCTTTGATTGCGCTATAAACAGAATAAAAGCAATACGTTTTTTATTATAAAATTCACACTAGCACACAATGTATGATATTTTATATACTGTATAAGTTCTTCTTCCTTTGTTTCCTCCTATTTAATAAAAATGCAAAAAGCCTTAGTGCAAGTACCAATGTTTGATAGCCTTTTATTTTGTTTTTATTTAATTATTTTTTGCTTTAGCTTATTCGTCTTAAAATTTATGAGGAATACTAGTGATTATAACTGCTTTCTGCGCTATTCCTGGTTTACGAACGATCTTCAGAAACGAATTTAAGTAGTTAATAACTTTCACTGTACTTCCAAAACATAGTAATATTTTTTTCACACAATCCAGAATTTAATTTCTCTTTATATTTCAGCCAGAAAATATTGAGAAACTTATTATAGAAGAGGGGACACCACGAAGTTTCGTAGAAGGTGGTGGTAAAACTGCAACTCTAGCATTCAACTTCATTAAAACTGTAAAAGACGCGATGCCAGCAAATATGAGTAAGGATGAGGCCATTGCCACCTTGAAGAATATTGCCTTGCCGTTTGCCCCTGATGTGAGTCATAAATTTAAAATCAGTGCTTTAATGATTCACTTATCTATTTATTTCAGTCACTCTCATTTTTAAAATTATAGAACATTTTTTAAGTATTTCTTTTGCAGCTGAGAATGACTGAAGAATACCTATTAAACTATGATTTTAATCTCACACCGTTGAAGTGGGAAGGAGATACTTTTACAATGCAACTAAACCTTGATGCTATAGCAAATGCTGTCATGAACAGTAAATTGCACCAAAACCTCACCGGAACATTTGAAGGAGATGTTTTGCTTTTATATGGTTCAAAGTCACAATTTAAAATGTAAGTATTCTAAAAAAAATATTTTTTAAGAGATTGAATCTTGAAATACAGTTTGAATTATTTGGTGGGGGGGGGGCAGGGCGTTGTGGCATGGTGGTATGATTTGGGCTCTGGGAAGCGCTGATTCGAGACCTGGTTACACCGAATCTGCGTCACATATGTGAACGTTGTGTACCTTGAATTCAAAGTTGTAGGACAAATGTCCTCATGATGGTATTGCGTTGAATTTCGAAAAAGGACAGGTTGTGACGATTGAGGTGTCGCCCACAGTTAAAAATGACAAGATCCACCTCAAAATAGCCCGGATCTCGTAGATATAGCTCCCCTAGTTGACCAAGCGAAGCGAGGTCTACCTTTTAACTCAACCATTGAGCATTTTATCTGTCTGTCAATTTGTTTGTCACATGATTACGACCAAACGCATTGTTCGATTTCCTTTGAATTTAGCATAAATGTTTCTTGAAGAAATAGAAAAAGGGTGTATATGTTTTATTTCCAATTTTTTTAATTCCTTTAGACTTTGAGGTCATTTTACTGATTTCGAATGCGATTGACACTTAAGGTTATGATGCTAAGGTTAAATTGCTTTCTTGGGAAATTAATACCTTATAAGAATTTTATTTCACTTTAATTTCATTGCATTGCATTGCTGAAATATTTTAGCACACCCGCTTCTGCATTCTATTTTTGTAAAGTGTTTATATTTGTTTCGAAGTAAAATTTCTACACAATTTTGTTGTGTAGTATTGTACATTGATTGTAAATATAGCTTTGTAAAATAGTGAATTTTCGGGGACAAAGAAGGTACACTGGTGTCCAAATTTTTAGAACTATATTGAGTTGTATGAAAGTTGAATATCCTGAATACTCATGTATACATATAAATTTAATAAATTCGGTGTACAAATTAAATACATACAATTACAGTTCGACCATTACTATTCGTAGATTTAATTTTTAAAAATATCAGTTTGTGAGAAAATGCTCATAATTTTGTTTCTCTTAGAGAACAAAAGCAATTCAGCTCTTGCAATAACGATATCTATCTTAATATTAACGGTAGCTAACTGGAATTTTTATATAAGCTGCCCTATATCTCTGACTTCGAAATTATGAAAGAAAAATTACGCTGTTTTGTGCATGTGCAGTTAAAAATTAATTAATACAAATACTCATATTTCCTTTATTGTTCATTGTATTTACTTCAAATTTGAATGGAATACTTCTCTAACACATAGTCAAGTATTCCATAAGTTTCGTATTATTTAGAATGAAATTCTGTATGTTATAAGCAAAAAACCTGAGATAACCTTTATATCTTCCAGAATATACTTGCTATTTTTACTAAAATGCATGTAAATATTATGCACATCAAACGAAATCATTGATGAAAGTTTCATCCCGTTATCAGTTTTCTATGAAACGGGATGAGACGAAACCCCTTTCGTCTTCATTACTTTCTGGTCGCCCCTCTAAATGTCCTTGTGACGAGATTTTCACTGCAAAACGTGAGCTCCGACTTCTTCTGTATGTCCCACGTCTCTCCGCAGCTGATTGCTAATGGAACTAGGAGCGAACTAGGAGCATAATCGATCACCCTCCATGCAATGCAAGCTTGCTCTAAAGTCGACACGGCACACTTACACCCCCCGACCTGGATACAGTTGTATTTATCTGGTTTCGATCTTCGTCTCTGTTTCAAAAAAAACATCCGATTTTTAATAGCATCTCCTAGACCGTCCTTCTTTTTACTAACTCCAAATTTGTCCCATTTTAAGAACTGTGCTAAACTTTTGGACACCAGTGTACCTCCTCGAGAGTCAAATTACGATGTCCAGTGTCCCACCTAAGAATGCTGTTTTCATAATGAATGAAAACATTGGTTAAACTTTTTAAAAATGCGATGAGAAGAAAATCTTAGATTTTTTTTATCTGGGAGGAGCGAGGATCACAGAAGTACTAGTTATAGGTCTAAAACAAGACGTTAATTGGCCGAGAGAAGCGAGGTCCTCTTTTAACTCGACTTTTCGGCATGTCGTCTATCTGTAAATTTGTTTGTTACGCAGTCATGACCAAACGCGTTGTTCGATTTTCTTCGAATTTGGCACGAATATTCCTTGAAATCAATAAGAGGACCTATTCTTAAGTATTTTTATTTTTTGATTCCGTTTCAAGATTGTGGCCGTTGAATTGGTTTCAATGTTTCTCGAGTTTGGTACCAAAAACATTTGAGTCATTTTGGCAATAAATAGCCATTTAATTGCAATTAATAGAGAACTGTATAAATGATTCGCATTCGAAGAAAAAACAAACAAAAAAACCCTTAAATACTGCGATGAACATCAGATCCTAGATTTTTTTTCTGAGCGCGAAGTCTAGTGTTCACGGAACTACTGATTTAACTAAACTAAAATCTAAGCATTTTGAAATAAATTGAGTTGATTATGTAAAGCTGATGATACCGAACTTAATTAGTTGGTACAATGTAAGTATTATATTTTAGAAGATACAAAATAACGTGGGTGAAATAAAAGGAAATAACCGATGAATTTAAATAAAATAGAGTGTTGTTCAGTTGAATAAAGTGGAACGTCATTTAAAATCATCTTATAAGGTTTGCCCGTTATGAGATTCATTCCCAATACCAAACCGGTGTTATGACGAATAATTTCAACAAGATCTTACTGGTAACTTTAAAAAGTGATTTTTCTTTCTTTTTAACTCATCTAAGGATAAATGTTTTGCTAATAGGTTTCTTGTGGAAATCTCTGCTCATCTAATATCAATGTGTGATGCGTTAACTCTTCAATCCAGAGGCGACTTTTTTCTTCTATCCCCTTTGAAACCGGTACTTTTTAGGAGGATACGACATGAATTGGACTCTTCCAAACTGGGTGGTCATTTACTCCACCACCCTACCCCGGATGTGACCTTCCCTTAAAGCGCACGGAAGTGGGCTGTGGTGGGAAAGGATAATTGGACCTCCCTACCGCGATTATATCCTAAGCGAACTCAGAACCTCACCTCCCGTCAGAAGAAGCCATCTGCCTCAGACCGGCCTTTTTCGCTGTTAAGGGGAAATTTCTAGACAGCCCCGGACCGCCTGGCTCGATGTGAGAAGGTTAAATTGAGGGAAATATAAAGTATTAGAAGGAAAGTCTTGATGCGATAATTTAAGATTGTCTCACACAAAATTAAGTGGAAGAAATGGAAATTAAATTTAATGTATGGAATGAGAATACAGTAAAGACCGAGTTGCATTTACATAGTGTGTGTTGATGGCATTCAAGTATAAGAAAAATATGGCAGATTTAGCATGGCAATAATGCATACGGTGTGATAACAATATTTATTAACTATTATGAAACTGTGCATCATAATTACAATTACCTCTATGTTTTTTTTTCATTATTTTTAAAAATTTCTGTGTTAAGATTCTGTCAAATAATTTTGATGCAAGAAAACGCTATATTCAAGTATCATGTTTAAACAACGGATTCAAAACTATGAATGTGATATGCTTTATGTTTATTTAATGATCGGCAGTATATTTCTGATTTTTAATAAATCCCATATATCTTCAATGTGTCTTCATGTCTTATTTTCATTTTTGTTAGAGGATCGGACCCCATGTTTTTGAAGTATTTGCCTCGAACGAAGAAAGTGGAATTTGTGAATGGTGGACACTTTCTACATCAAACATATCCTAAAGAATTCACACAAGAAGTGGCCACTTTCATTAATAGAGGAACAATACTCCATGCTAAGTACTAATGAACGGGCAATTAGAGATATTTTATTTCGATGGCAGACTTTCCAGAAGGATCTAAAAGTTTCAAACTACATATTTGTGCTTTTTTATTGTTTGCATTTGTTTTTAACAAATTACTTATGTTTTCCTTTAAGAAGATTCTGAATTCACTCTATCTCTTTTTGTAATTTACGTTTTCGTTCAAATAAATTTACTTTTCCTGTAGCTTTAAAATAATTATTGCTTTTAATTTTAAAAAAGATTGCATTTCCTGAGAAAAACTATAAAAATGTTGTAATATAATAAAATTAGCTATTAACTAGATCTTAAGATTTTGAAAGTTCAGGAAATTTGTTTAATGAGAGACCATACCAATCAAGTCAGTAGCAGAGCAAAGCTCTCGACTCCGTTTGTAACTATTCAGTACTTCAATACAGTTAAACACACACACACAACCTAAAAAAACAAAATGGCCTGATCTGAGCCAAATCTCAAGGTGTCACTGACGGTTTCTTTTCCACAACCTCAAGAAAAAAGTGGCCTGATCTGAGCCAAATCTCAAGATGTCACTGACGGTTTCTTTCCCTTGTCTGCTGATCAAGAAAAATACAGATTTATTATACATTCTAAATTAAAGCATAAATAAGCACTGGAAGCTGTCGATGTGATTTGGAGATCTTCCAGAGAAAATGTTGTTTCTTTGATTGTATCGTCAATGAATTGAAGGACTAACAAGTTTAATATGTCTCTAATATTTCCTGTGCGATTGTAAGTATATCTCAGAAATAATGAGATGTATAACCTTTGCGAACCTACACTTTTTAGTTTAAAATACTTATTGGGTGTACTGTCTTAGTGCTGTTATGTGAAGTGGACTTTTTGAAAGGTCAAAGAAAAGAAAGAAAGAGAAGGTCCTGAAAAGACATTTAAATTAGCTTTAGAAAAGAGCTAAACTAAAGAAATTATGTCAGTGTTTAGGGGACGGTGGCGTTTTTGAGAAAAAATCTGAATGAAATTTTCTATGATTCTAATAAATTTATTTAATGAGGTAATAATATGTTAGCAACATTGTGTTAAGGAGCAAAGGCATGAATCTGTCATGCGCACAGTTTCGTTTTCATGGTGCTCGTTGAAATGTAATACTTTTGGTTCAATCAGCATCATCAAGAATGATTTAAACTTACCACATGTTGGAATGGTTCCTATTACCATTAATAGTTTAAGTCTCAGCCTATCTCACCATTAAAAATGCATAGAGGATGATTTCTGGTGTAAGCATTGAACTGGTGTCAGAAATATTGGATATTAATGTAAGAATTAGCTTTCCATTCTCCAAACTAATGCCAAAATTTAGGAGAGATTGATAATTTCGGGCAAAATGAAATCGCGGCTAGAGCCAACAATTTTATAGAAATGAGGTTCTTCTATTTCTTAACTCAGGCCTAATTTAATCTCACATCTAGGGGTGTAAGACCAAAAGGAAAATTCAGTTAAACAGCAATTAAATTTATTAAAATAAACATAAGTGAAAGATATATATACAAGGATGAGGTATTTACATATTTGACAAGAGGGAGATTTAGGGTTTAAACATTATTAAGATTGCTATTACTTAGTAAGGTGAAAAGACAATTATCACTCCAAAATCTAATTCCTTACATTACGTTTAAAAGATAATAGCCATCGCCCATCGCTGCTGCTACTAGGGAAAAAAAACGCCTCCCTAGACCGCACGTCTATTCCATTGCAAATCTAAGAGCCAAATCATATATAGAATAAAACATTACACTCGGCTTTAACGGAGAGAAATACTCCTACTCATCACGTGGTTATCAGACACAAACCTCATGATCATTCAAGGTCTTCGGCTATCTTTCGATACCTTTCTGATGACTTAGCATTTATTCAAAGTAAGCTCGTTCGGCAGCATGGAAAAAATATTATTAGGATGAATTAGGTTGCCTGCACCGCGCGATTTCACGGCGACTAAACTGTTTAGTTGCGACGGGTGCGCATACATGCGATTTTTAATCTCTTTCGATTCTCCATTTTTGGATGCTCTGGTTGTCTTTTCACGCACTGCGCACGCGCTGGGAGCTCCAAAATGATTTTTTTAATAGTGATACAATTTAGTTTTTCTCAAATTCATTTTCAGCTAACACCCTCTCACGAAGCTATCATTTCAATTATTAGACTGAATGGTGAACTTTCGCTTTCATTGATTTCTTTCTTTATCAAATGCTTTGATGATCATTACTAGTAATAGGCGAGTTCTGTACATAAACCTATAATTGGAATTTATTAGGTTAATTTTAGGTCAAAACTGAAATCGTGCTCATTTCTAAATTGTTTTCGTTAGTTAAATACGTCCGTATCTTTTAAGTGCCAGCGAATTATCTTTAAGGCCTATAATTAACTCAAGAACTCGCTCTTAGCTCCTGTTCTATGTATTTAATTAAAAAATAATTACTCAATTTTTGCACTCTAGGTGCTGTACATATATTTCTTTATTTAAATTACTTTTTTATTTATTGGAATAACTAATATTGCTTTATACATCAAAATTATTTACTGTTTATTAATTAATTACGTAATATTCATTAAAACTTTAAAATAAATCTTTATCTCTTGTGTTTGTTTTTAAACCCAATTTTTCTTAATTCGAACTTTTGGATACATCTAATTTTCATTGTGGATCCCTCAGTTTCAAATTAACCAAATTCGAATTTAATATCAATATTCAATTTACAAATAGTTCGCGGAACAATTTATCAAAGTACATCAGTTTTTTCAGAGTAAAGTAGCCGTCTACTACTCTACTGATAATAAAGGAGAATGTGTGTGTATGTGTGTGTGTGTCTTGGCGCTCTACAGGCCAGGCCACTGGACTTAGAGCCACTAAATTTGGCACAAACATACTTTGGAGGGTGGGAATGTGCACCTCGGAGCCCTTTTTAAAAATTTTAATTAGAATTTTAATTAAATATTAAGCGAAATTTTGGCGTTTTTCCTTTATAACTTCCGAAAATATTACAGCATAACGCCATCTTGAAAGTGCAAAAAATTACCTTTTCAATGATATCAATTAAGTTGCCGTACAATATTTTCTCTAATTTTAATGAATTTTTAAAAATATTTTTTGGCATAATTTACTACAATACTTTTCATTGTTGAAACGCAATTCAAACCTTTTTCATTGTTTAAACAAACATTTAATTGCGTGTTTCTCCATCATTGTTGAAAGATATGGCAATATCTTAATGTTTAATGCTATGTTTTAATCAGCACATTTTCATCCAGTTAATATGAGACTGGAAGTAAAATGTGCCGCGCCATTTTAAAGTTAAAATCTAATATATATTTTGCAAGAGGAATAAGAGTGAAGTTGATGCCAACAATGTGCAGTTTGATGTTGCATGACACAGCCAGTCACTTGACTCTATTAGGGACGTTCATGCAGACAATGAACAGAACAGGTGTAAATCTACTGAAAGAACATGGATTAAATGTCTATCACAATTTGAAATTGTTAAGGGAACCATATATATTAAATTATGCATAAGAGATTCCATTGAAATTATATTCCCGGTGAACAAGCTAGTCGCCGAAGATGGCTAGTACACAATGAATACGAAAAACATAGAATGCGACACGATTCTAAATATCACTAGCTCATTCCAAAAAGCGCACATCACTATAATTAAAATATTTTGTCTATTATTGAAGTATATTGAGTAAATAAATGTTTCATATTTAACAAATGTTAAAAAAAAAATGTTTCATAGTTTTCAAATGTTTATAGCACAGGTCACATGAGTTAGATTAAGTTTGCCCAAGTGACAGCTTCTCTTGTGACTCAAAATTTTCTTTTCACTCAAATTTTGAAACGTAAAATGACTACGTTTTCATTGAAGTCTTTTAAAAAGTCCTATTCAATGATATCTCATTCATCGCTTAGTTGAGAAAAAGGGATGTTGACAAAGAGAGATAAATAATATAACGGATAAAATTAAAATTACTGATTTCAAAGCATCTGAAATATCAGCTAAGAAAATACCAATTAAGCTAATTAAAATTATGTAATAAAACACATGAATTATTAATAAAAATGGAGTAACAATTATTAAAAGTATGCAAATTTATTATTTATTTTAAAAGAAATAACTGATAATAAATATAGCGCAAGCCTTCTTTCTATACACTCAATCAATAATTCCATATCAATCCTAATAATCTCAGCCATTTTTAGAGCTAAATTATTTTAAGAATAGCGCACGCTTCTTTAAAACGCCGTTAAATAAAGCTTCGCGCCAATTTCTGAGCTCGCTTTGTGACCTTCACCCCTTGAATGAACAGAGCAGAGCAACTGTTTAGTTGAATGTATGCGCGCTCCAGCAGAAACCCATGTACTTTACGATAGTTGTGCGATTCTTTAATCAAAAGACGATCGCTGTGGTTTTACGACTGTTTAGTTGCCGAACTGTAAAGTTGCATGTATGCGCACTCTAACTTGAGCCCATGGTCTTTTAACATGCAACTAAACTGTTGCCCGATTAATAATTGCATGTATGCGCATAGCCTAACACTTTTCGATGAGACTACTAATGAGATTTTTCGGAAGCGAGTACATAACAGAAAGCCTCATTATCCCTTATAGTGACCATTATCGAGAATGAATGAAAAAAATCTCAATCGCAAAAATAGTTCTGCCAAGGCTATATTTCAAATTTTATGAGCGCCTTAAAGATAGGAATACAAAAATATTACAGAAACCTCTGCGCTATCATGCTACGCTCTGAAATCCTCGACACATTACTGAAAGCGTTTTCATGAATAGCGTGGTCGATATATATCGCCCAATGGGTTGATTTCCTGCAAAAATGTAAATACAATTTTTTGTCTATAAACCTTTTCTAAAAGAAAAATAAATAAAAAAAAATAAAAACACCGATTATTTCAAAAACCAGCTATCTCTATTGATTATAACCACCAAGTTAAACGAAGGTGAAATAAAACGGAACAGCTGAAAACCGGTTATTTCTGCAATAACCGTCAGAATTACGTACATATGTTGAGGAAGGATGGAACATTTTCATTTGAAGGATGGAACATTTTCATTTGAAGGATGGAACATTTTCATCGCTTTCATTGGATGCGAGGTATTCGTCCTGTATTAAGTTACCAATTTAAAACTATTATTTTAACATATGTTTCTTTCAATGAAAAACACACTTACGGAAATTTAAAAGTCACGCAACCGTAGAACAGTGATTTTTTAGTTGAATTAGTTAATAAAAGTTTAGGGTGGGATCGAATCATCAATGGGTTTTCTATTTTTATTGTCGACTAGCTGATATACCCGGCGTTGCTCGGGATAAAGAAAATTTTAAGCCTAATTACTTATAAGACTTTAAAATTAATAAAACAGTTTTTTGCAGAAGTGTCTTTCGTTAATTTTCGCCCCCCCCTCGAGTTGTCTGACCCCCTCACCCAGCAGTTAAACTCTTCTCTTCTTTTTCTCTCCTTAGTTTCAACCACCTGGCACGAATCTAGCAGTACCTGGTACTCCATTTCCCTCTCCCCATCACTGCTGCGGAGACAACAGAAGCCCTTTCATATCTTGGTTTTTATTGCCTTTATCCAAAGTCCCATTGTCTTCTTTTTGTGTCAGTGTGCCTGATCGGAAAAACGCCTCGGAATGTTCCTTCTATTTCTCCTTAGGTTCTCTCCTTTCGGTTGTAACCGGACTCAAAAACCTTGAATGAATTTACACGCTCATTGGGATAATTTAAAAATATTCAAAAATTAAATGAAGCATCGTATAGAGGGAGTAAATAACTAATGTCATTGGATTACTGTGCAAACAAATTGAAAGATGTACACGCTACGAAATAAAAGCGGAAGCAAAAATTCTGCCTTTCGGTAAATATTCAACGACAGCAATAATTTTATCAAAACTTTAACAGAGGCAAAACCATGGGAATGAAGGATTTGATAAAACAATGAATCGGTTTGAATTTAGTTACAATAATAGAAAGCATTGTTACAGATTCTGTTTGAAATGAGTTTCGAAATGTTTATTAAAATTGGAGGAAAAGAACGTATGCCATTTAAATTAAAATCAGAAAAAAGAAAAATTTTGCTATTTAAGATAGTATATAAATCATCTTCGTGCAATATATATTCTTCAGAATTTATTGACAAGAATCTGAGAATGATTTGAATCATTGAAATGGACCAATACACCTCAAAAGATAAATACAATCATAATTTCTTTGATATTCGTCTATGAATTGGATGGACAGTGTACACCCGCCTAAGAGCATTGCTGGATCTAATTTTTGCTTCCTCCAGTACAGAACAGAACGCCGTCTCTTACCCCCGTACCCGTGACCGGACCGGTCACTGAACGGTTTGATGGGCAAGACACGGGAATTTTATTTAAGAAAAAAGTAAAACAAAATAAACAAAAAGAAAGAAATATTTACACTATGTACAGGACAGGCATTTTCACTGTTACACTATTAGTTCGTAGTTTCTTTTCTTTAGATGTTGTTATTCCTTTCTTTTCTAAAGGAGGGGAATGTCCGGTAATTGAGTCTTTTAGTTCAGCTCACTGGAAAGTTGAAGTCTAGGGAGGCCGGAAAAGATTCCTCCAGTACAGCCTGCCCTTGTTTTCGACGTTGTCATGTCTTGTTTCCATTGTTCAAAGTGTAGTACTTGGGTACTTCATTGTTCAATAGGATGCGTGCAAACTCTTGGATGCAAAGTCTGAAGAAAGATGTGAGTGTTGCTTCCTCAGGTACTTGGGCACGTTAAGCAGCATTTTCTGTCGTGGAAGCAGTCTCTCTGACTATTTTCAAGGTGGACACTTAGATGAATCACGGTGGGGTGTCGCTCGTGAATCGGGAAGTTATTAAAACGATAATTGTTTTCTCTATCTTATAGTGCATCGATTTGTCGAAAAATCACCCAAAACGACACAAAGGATTAAGTAAAAAAATTCTAGATTAAATTTTAAAATTTGGGCTTCGATGTGCATTGAGTCACCATTACGTCAACCTGTGTGCCAAATCTCAAGGCTGCAAGTGCAATATTTTTAGTCTAAACATCGCGCGCAAACACACACAAACGTTGCCTTTCATAAGTATAGATTAATACACGTAATATCTCGGAGAGCTTGGTTTACAGATTCCACAAAATTTTGGCAAAATAAAATACGAAAGCAACATGAATTAGGATATTAACTCAGCTTTCATCAATGAAGGAGGAACAGGAAATTAAATATTTTTTAAACAATAAAAACTGTTTCAATAGAGTTGCAACAATGAAAAGTATTGTTCTAAATTATACCAAAAAATGTATTAAAATTAGAGGAAATATTGTATGGCAACTTTTTCGTTTAAATCAAACTTTTAGACGTTTAAAATAAACCTCATTAGAACAGAAATTGTTTGTTCTTTCTTATGGTGTATCTATTCTCTTAATATGATTATTAGAAAAAAAATGCAATGGAGAAATGAGTATGCAAAATCACTCAAAATACCACAAAATATTAAATAAAAAATTTTCTAGATTGAATTTTAAAAATCGGGCTTCGAGTAGCATTGTGTCACCATTAGTACTACCTGTGTGCTAAATTTCAACGCTGTAAGTGCAATATTTTACGTCTAAACATTGCACACACACACATTGCTTTTTATACATAGGGAGATTCATAAAAATAAACAAAAGTATCAGAAAATAAAGGTAAGTTGGTTCAAAGTCAAACTTATTGCCTAGCAACGGAGTATCTATAAATTTGCTTTATTTCAAAATCGTCTGCATGTAATCAATTATTTATTAAATTTTGAAAAATTAATAAAAATTGAAGAAAATATTTCTCAAATATAAAATTGGTATCATTGAAAAGATAAAATTTTGAACTTTCAGGTGATATAAAAATACTTTTTGTGGGATAATTTGCTCTGAAGTTATTACGGAAAAACGGTTTCGGTTAATTTCTAATTAACTGAATGCTTAATTAACTTTTGCACTTTAAAAGGTGACAGGTATTTTCCTCTTGCCTTAAATAATAAGTGTGCAAAATTTGGTTGAGTGGTTTAGGAGGAGATGTGGAACATACACACATACATACATACCCACTTACATACATACATACCCACAATGACTTTTATTTATATTAAGATTTGAATTTTAGAAAAAGTTTAATAAAACGGTTTACAGAGTTTAAACATACTATCAAGAGTTATCTTTTCATTATAACAGAAAATAAACCCAAGTACATTTTAAAAAATAAATTTGTATTCTCTAATTTCTTCTTATTTAAGCTGGGTTTGAACAAATAATTACTGAGTTTCGCAAAAAAAGGCCTTCATTGTAACCCGAACACAACATACGCAGGAATGGCGCTAGAGTTTTCCCGACGGAGGTGACCGATTTGCCAGACAAGGGGGCAAAACCTGCTGTACGGGGGGAACGAGTGTAATGAAATCGGTCTCAAATTTTCGCCAGATTATTATTTATCAACTACAGTTGAATACCCAGTAGAAACTTTTTCCACGATGGGGGGCCACAGCATCCCCAACGGGGGGCCTGTCCCCCCCCCTCTGGTGCCACCCTGAACATACGTTTGACAGACATTTAACATATTACGAACCAGAATACAGGCGGAAAACTGTTATCAGAACACACTAACATAATTCTCGAAGAATACTAAAAAGAAGTTTAAAAGCAGATGAAATACAGACGGGAAACTGTTACCAGGACACATTAACACAATTCTCAAAGAACACTAAAAAGAAGTTTAAAAGCAGTCGAAATACAGACGGAAACTGTTAGCTAGATCTTACTACATCAATTCCCGAAGAGCACTAAAAGAGTACTTAAGGTCAGAGAAAGCACAGACGGGAAACGCGTTACCAGGACACACTTAACATAATTCCTCAAAACATCAAAAAGAGTTTAAAAAAATGAAAATACAGATGGGAAACTGTACACATTAACATAATTCCATGAAGAACATAAAGATTTAAAACAACACATTACAGAATGATATCAGAACCAAATCTTATACATAACCTACCTTGGTTATTATTGTGAATGTCTTTTTTTCGCGTGAATAATTGACCTTATAGGAAGAACATTTTTGCCAACTGGCCATCATGAATAAGAAACAGTCTGAATCGAAAGATAGAAGTCTTAGATCATTAAGGAAATCAAAACACAAAATTCATTTAAATTAATTTGGAAATTTAATCTATCTTTGCATATTATTATTGCTTGTTAAAGCAAATTTAAATAAGATTGCGATAGTATACTTTTCTACTCCTCTTCTGTTTTTGCACTCTATTTTGTTATTAAAAAGCGAATACCAGAAGGGAAGGTTTATTTAAAATAATTCAACATTGACAAATATATCAGTGTAAAGTTAACCTAGAACTGTGATAAAGAATGAAAACAGATATTCTACGATACTGACTTTTGATAATAGTCTATAGGTTTAACGTAGTAAGAAAATTTACTATTTCTATGACGAAAATAAATCTTACTGCGCTCTAGAAAAATAATATAACATTACTTACTTATTATTCTACCTGGTTTGTCGCTTTCTGTCCTTGAGAATAATTAGTGCTTTTAAGGGAGGAGAGGTTTTCTGAGGGTTAATCACATCAATGAGATAGGATGTTTTGATACACGAAACCAGGTTAAACTAAAGTACCTACCTGAAGGAATACCAAACATTCTACAGGATATAGTAGTGTACAACTTTAATAAAATGTTGCTATATATATGTATTTTCTCTTGTTGTCCAAAGAATACTAGTCATTTTATATTCTATCTTATCCTGTAGAAAAACTTATACAATTCGTTTATAATCTTGAAATCTGATAGAAAATATCAGAATAAACATCAAAACTATTGCTGCTTTTTTTTTTTTTTTAACAGATACTAAGCTGGCATGATCATTCTCATTAGATTATCAAAATTTGTATAAGGTTGAAGTGAAACTTTAACCCCTTCACATCTTTCAGGATTTTTTTTCGAATCTCCGACAAAGAAATGATTATTTTTCCATTCAAGAGAGGAAGTCTCACCGCGAAAATCTATGAAGAAATGTAAACTATTTGCTAACATTTCCTTAGCTAATATTCAAGAATACAAAAAATCGCACATGAATATAACGAGGCGTGGAGTTGAGCACTTCATTTAATACAATCAACTCTCCTTCGATGTGAATGCACGCATTAAGAAGGGATAATATAAAAACATAAATTTTACAAAAATATTGAGCTCTAAATATAGGATAGAGGACTAAAAAAAATATATTACGAAAGTTTAAAACTATAATTGTAGACGTTAAAAGGTATGACATCATGTCATTTTCAGTTTTTCGATAATTATTTCAATTCATTCATGCACCAAGTTCTTTTCAAAACCTGGTCGCAAAATTCTTGCAAATACAAGTATGGCAGAAGAAATAATCGTAGCAAATTTGAATTTAAAAATTGAACCTGGTAATGGGAAACAACATAAAGTTTAAAACAAATACTATTTTCAATCAAAAAGTAGTAAATAATTAAGAGAAAGATTTTAGATGATTAAAAATTGCAAAAATCTCGTTTGAAAATTCAAAATTGGTAAAGATATCACAAGAGAAAGAAAGAAAACTTGGTGAGACGAAATTAAATTAATTAAAATACGCAGACCGCAAGAAAAATGATGTCGATGCAATTTTTTGCAATCTAACATAGCTAAAGATATAACTCTGAGAAATATATAATTAATTGTTCTTCAGGCATATTTCCATTTATTAAAGCTATATGGAAGGATGCGTTTGGCAACTTGAGACCCATTAAATCTAAAGAAAATTGGCAGCATTTCTCCTTCCCTATCGGATGGGAGAATTTAATCATGAAAAAACAATGTAGACTGGGTCGTTACGAACTGGCAACTATAAACAGTGCCGATTTAAAATGTAATTATAGCTAAATATTCTAGCCGCGATATTATGACGGATAGTATAAATTGTATTTGTCAGTGTTTTTTTCGGTGAAATAAATATGATTGAAAGAGTACAAGGGACTGATAATTTGGACTCTAAAAAGAACATATCGAAACTCCGGGTTAACCCAACAACAGACATCCTTATCAGTAGCAAGAAACTTACAATGCAATACCTTTCTAACTTTCACATTTACACATAACATCGTTTTTAAAACATTTATAATATTCAGAAGTGTTAGAATAATTTTTTATTCAGACACAGTGTTGGCATCTTTTTTGATACCTTTTTAAAGCAGCATAAGTTGATTTTTAAATCGAATTTCGCAGAGATATTGGTCAACTAAAAACAGAGCACCAATCTACAGAACTTAATAATTCTGAAATCATCGGATAACTTCCATCGTTCAAAACATGAAAATTTTTCTTTTTCAAATCTTAATATTTGCAACTTTTGGAAAACTTTCCATATTGAACCCAAATAGTTACTAATCGTCTGCAATTATTAAAAGTTGCTATTTGCTTCGTTGTACCTGTGAGGAAGTGGGCGACCCTCTGCACTTTACTACTAACTGCCTGTTGACCGTCTCTTTCCACATGACGAAACCAAGTGATCATCTCACCGATCATTGTTGGAAAAGCTGCCTCTGCAACAAATACTCAAGATCCAAAATCATCCAACTAGTGAACTTCCTTACCGATTAAGAGGTCTTGTTGAAATTGGACCAGGGAATTGACAGTAATTTTTCAGACAGCGACACGGGCATTGAGGTCGCTATACCCCTCCCCCAGTGAGAAGACACTCCCAACGAGTTTGTTTGTATTGTTTTTTGTCTTTTGTTCTTTCCTTAAAAATGTTTTATCAATATTTTATAGTGTTTGGTATTTAGTATGTTCCTTTGTATATTCACTTGAATTTATTATTTTATGTAATTAATTTGTTTCATATATTTTTATTTTATTTATTATTATTATTCTATAGTGTTTTTTTTGGCAAATAGAGCTTCATCCATCCAAACTGCAAACCGGAGATTTTTATCTCTGGAGTCAGGTGTGCGTCGTAGTGTAATGTAATCTAATGTATTGTAGTTGCTATTTGCCTGTGATTATTATTATTTGGCTGAAATAAATTTTGATACTCTTTCTAAATTTGTAAATCTATTTATTATTTAAGGAGTTTTTAAGGTAAAAATTATCTGTAGTAGTTAGCGTTTGAATAATGCTATAACTTTTTATATTTGTGCTCCAAATTTTACAAAGCTGATAATGCGACTGAAGTATGATGTGTGCATCCCAAATCATGTCAACAACACACTGGCTCCAATTATTCTGCTACACTCCATGGTTGAAAATAGAAAGACATGGTTGCATATAGCACCAGAGATTATGAAGTTTACAGGTAGAAAGGTAATCTACTTTTTTCGTGTTCATTGTAACATATACAGTAAACTCTCGTTACAACGATATCCGATGCAACGATAAATCCCTCTACTCTCTTCTTGCATAGAACATAATGTTAATCTCCCCTCGATATAACGATATTCTTTACAGCAATAAATCCCTGTACAACAATATTTTTTAAAATCTCAACACCATTTTCTTCCTCTGTAAAAATATTTCTGTTTCCAAATACCTGGAAGTGAAAGATCATACCACCCATAGAGTTTCTCTTCTCGGAAATGGATACAATAACTTAGTCTACTTAAAGACAACAGGTGTTACTCTGGTAATGACTCATGACTACCACAGAACACTTGGAAAAATTAAATGCTTTGCTGCATTTGGCTTGGTGACTCGAAGATTTCATGGAAGCTCTGTTCAATTTCGAAATTTCTAACGATTCTGAGTTTCAATCGAAAAATTTGATATTATTTCATTCACGTCTGAATTCTCAACTAAGATGGCAACTATCCTTTCCAGATAAACTAAACATGATTGAAGAAATTGATGACGGAATGAAGCAGGTTGATTTGGTCAAGTTATGCCAAGTGCAACTTTCCTGGAGAAGAGGAAGCAAATTGAAGAGGTTTACCTTTTTTAAAAATACATATCGCTGTATTGTGTCCACATTAAAAGAATCAAAATTTAAGCTTTTTTATATCATAATTATATCGCCCCTCGATATAACAATACATCCCTCTATAGCAATATCTTGATTTAGTCCCTAAAGTATTGTTGTAATGAGGTATTACTGTATTCACATTCTAACTTGTAACTAGATTTTTGAAACTATCTGTATGCAAATTTTAACCTTCAATTATTGCTACAATACAGATACACTTAAATGTTATGATTTTTTAATAAAATCATTCTTTAATTTTTTAATTAAAATTTTGAAATGTTTGGTTAATCTATGTACTAAAACAAACCAATTTTTAAAGTACAGTTATCTAAAAATGGTTTGTACTTCTTGTTGATAGCCAAAGAATGAAAGAAAACGTTATGGTCTGGCCGAAAAAGATGATTAGTTGACAGTTAATATTCTGAGTGCGTTGCAAATTCTTTGGGTAATTTTATGTCAGTCAGCAACTGTCTCTAAGAAATGCCTTGCTCACCTATCGTAAAATCATAGTTGTATGTTATGTAATTATTATATGTTAAAAACATTTAATTCAGTGCTATTTAATAATATGGTATTAAGGAGAAACTCAGTCATTTGTGAGAGATTTCTAGGGGACAAAAATTAATTATAAAAAATTTATGATTATACTTGAATCGCAAAAAAGTCTCCTAAAAAGAAAATAACGTTGCATATTTCACAGTAACTTTTAAATTTTACTTTAAAATCAATTGTTACGATAACAGATTGCATTATACATAGTGTCCGCTCTGATGAGAAAACAGCAGATGAATAGTTGAAACTTTCAGTTACATTATAGAGAGCAATTACTCATGTTTCTTTGAAGGCTATTGAAGCTCAATATGAGCAGCATTGGAGTCTCTGCAGATGTCCAAATGAAAATCTGTCTTGTCTCTTAGTAGATGTCGCGTTTAATATGACAACACATCTAAAAGACTAAGCAGGTTCTCTGAATCTACCCGAGTCTCTCTTGGATCTGGTGTAATAGTCTCTCAATAATACAGCCCATCTTGGCAAAACGATACTTTATTAAAATAGCTAAAACATTATATAAAACCAACAAGTAGCATGGACACAAAAACAAAAACGACAGCTACTATTACTGCATTAGTACATTACTGCAACAGAGCTCACAATCCGGGCTCTTAAGAAAGCTGTTAGAAGACAGCGCATGCTCCAGATTCCTCCTGCTGTGACGCAGCGTTTTGCATCCAACAGTAGCATTAAATTAACCACTTACTGTATTTCAGACAACCCAAAACGTCAAATTTTTGCAGAACGCAATTTTTTAATCATGCCCCGAAGCAAAACAATAAAACAACGTTGTATTCAGAGATCTTTCAGGTCAGGCCGTGGGGCTTCTTTTCCGATCCAACATCTACTACATCTCAAATACTGTTTAATTGCAAGAGATTTACTAAATTTTGTGTATCTTCAGAGCGTCTAATTCTGTTCACATTGAACTTCATTAATCTCCAAAAATCTTGTGGGACTCCCTTTTTTTAATACAATTGCAATTTATAACTGGACATATATGGTTCTCTCAGTATAAATAATTCTGTTTGGACACCCTTATCCCGGACTCCCTGTATAATACATTTGATAATAGATTTCTCTATACTTTATTATGATAGATAAAAAATAGATTTCATTATAGTAACGAATTCAATTATCGCCATTTTGTTTACCTTCTACAAATTGACATGATAATTGGATACATTTATGTAACAAGGGACCAACAAAGATTATGAGGATTTAAGGTTCACTATTTTAAATTGTATCTAAGGGCCTTGTTATGTGTAAAACTGAACTGACTCTTCACAAGTTGTATAACATATTACTAATGTTGCAATAATTATTTTAACAAAATTGCTGGAGTTGAATTTTTGCAGTCTCCTTTTACGAAGATGGTTTTGTTTCAAAATATATAAATTAGAGCTGTGTCCTAATTGGGTAACTGCATCTGATTCGAAATACAGCCAAGATTAAAATGAAGATGAGAGAAAAATTTATTTTCTTGTTTCTGGATCATGGTTTTAAAGTAGTGGCTCATCAGAGGTTAAAGAAATAACTTTCTTAGAGCATTAAAATTTCTCTTTGAGGTAACCTGAAAAAACTCATGCTTTAATAATGTAAATAGTTTTATCATTTTGGATATCCTGCAGAAATATAGAGAAACAATTTAGTCAGAATTTCTACGAAACGATGTTATGTTCATTCGTAGATTTTGTTCTTAAATTAGGATTAAAAGAGAATTTGCGCTTTTTAATTAGATTTATTGCTTTCAGGTTTATGCGATCGATGCTAGAAATCATGGGGAAAGTCCATGGACTGATGAATACTCCATTGATGCTATGACAAACGACTTGGAAGAATTCCTTCTTCAGAACAAAATTGATAAAGTTGTTCTTGTTGGACATAGTATGGGAGGGAAAGTAGCCATTGAATATGCTTTTAGAAAGGTAAAGCAAATTTAAAATGCAGTATTTTGATATTCATTTTTTTTTTGTTCTAGAAATGATAAAGGACAAAAACTTTAGACAGTCATCGATATCCGATCTATTGATGGATTCTTAGCAAGGTCGATATGTTGATTCTTTATGTTGGTTCTTTAAAATACTCTCTTTGATAGAGACGATGACAATAATTGAACATACAACATGGCGAAAATTCTTTCTATCATAGTATACCTTCAGATATTTTCAGTGCAACGACTTGTAAAGCTCACATAGTCGAGGATTTAGTTAATAAACTGTTCAATTTTTGTTTTCTGGTTTACCTATTAATTCTAAGAAAAATGTAGAGTATTAGCACAAAGAAGAATGAAATTCTGAAATGAGTAATTCATTAAATTAGCAGCTAGTTTTAAAGTTGCATAAAGCTAGTTGATGACGGCTGTCGTAATTTTAAATCGCGGTTACAATATGAGAGTATATGACTAGAACTGACTCTGAGTTGTCCAAAATTCGGACCTTAAAGTCTTTTTCCTCTACAGAAAACCTATTCTAGTTTTGAATCTGAATGAATGTCTAATGAAGTCATCCACCGGATTCTTACTTCTTATCGTTGTCTGTTATTATTTTTGTATTTTTAACTCTTCCACAATTAAAAATTCCCTTTATTAGTATCTATATTTATTTTGTACTTTAGGTATGCTTTTCACCATTCCTACTAGAATTTAAGGAATTCATTCCGCTATTGAAATCATAGCACTTCTTATAAGGCATTCTGAAGACAAATGAGTTTCCCGTTGCGGCACGATATATTCATATTTTGATAGATTACTGCTAGAGAAAAAATTAGATCATGTTCGGAAGATGTTAAATATTTTAATTTAGTTTGTAAAAGTGTCTCGCATACAAGCATTCAGATTCTTTCCTAGCCGAAGAAATACGTATGACAAGAGACGCCACTGTGAAGCAGCCAAGCCGATATAAGGTCACCCAAGAGTTACAAAAAGTCCTGGAAATAAATAAAAAATCATTTACTTTGGACAAACAGACCAAGGTATAACAATTATAACAATCAAGTATCATTGTTAAGCAGCTAATATGACAATAATGTAAATTGAAATTCTTCTAAAATAAAAATAATACTTTGTATGTAAGTTCCCAACTGACAGCTTTAAGTTCGCTCATTTCCATTCATGAATGGTGCCATCTGTCAAAGGGAAGAAAACGTGCAGTGCTAGTTTAGCAACAGCTTTTCTGTTACATTTCCCAGAATTCGTTTGCAGGAAAAACAATTTCACCAATTTAAATTTTATTTCAAGTAATTTTTAAATATTTCTTCTCACTATTTTCTCTCATAGATATTAAAAAACAAAAAAGTACCACCACAGACTTACCGATTCCATATCATCCATCCCAAACTCATCAGGAACCATTTACGCTCTAGGAACGGGGATGTGACGTGGCGTACTAGTAACAGCTTTTAAAAGTTATGCATATTAAGTATGTATCACAATGTGAAGAGTGCCTTCGCAGATTTATCCCTAAATAATTTTTGGGAAATAAAAATTATGATACACTTTTTTTTTCACCGAGAAGCAAGCTAATTTCTTTAATTTTCCCTTGTTCGCTGTATTAGTTAGGCATCATCAATAAAAAGTTCTAGAACAGCGATTCTCAGTCTTCTAGTATTTGGAGCCAAACTTCCTCCATTTCAAGTGGTTTGTGTTCAATTTTACCAACCATTCCACAGAATTTTAAAATTTTAAATTCAGTAGAGTCTCTTTTCTGTCATTTTCGTTTTAACCGATATCAGTTCCTTGGCGACAGAAATTGACAAATTCATTCCATAAAGTTTGACTATTGTCAGGTGGATGTTCATTCTGCTATCTGTAAGCACCAAGGACAGACGGACTCGTTACACCCGGATGATCAAACTCTTAGTATTAATGAAGATTCCAAGTCGATTAGACAACTGTGGTGCAGATGTCTCTGCTAATCTTTTAATAAATTTTCGTGTTTTAATCAATCTGAGTATCATGTGTTTATTTCTATGTGATTGTTTTAATTGGAGACGAAAGGAAAAGAGTTGACTTTGTACGAGAATGAAGAAAAGCCAAGTGAGGTCAGTGATGTAAAAATATCACTGAACTAAATGATATCGAAGTATTTTAGAAATACGCTGAACAGCAAGAGGAAGGCTTAAATACAGACATGATGTTTTCATGAGATACTCTAGATGACGTCAGAAATTTATCGATGCACTTTTCTCCAAATATGTTACTTAACTAAATTGACTCTGTGTATTGTATATTTCCCTGATTAATTTCTTTCCCTTTTCTGACTTTTTTACAAATATTCAGCTCGATTATTTTCCTCATCACTTTTATATTTTAGCCCCATACTGTTGAGAAGCTCATTATTGAAGACTCGACTCCAAAAAATTTTGTGGTAGGAGGTGGTAAATCAGTAAACCTTGGATTAAACATGATGAAAGAATTTAATAACATATTGCCAGGAAATAGGGACAAAGGAAAGGCAATGGACTTTATAAAGGATATCTTTATACAGTTTGCTGCTGATGTAAGTTATAAATATTTAGATGTATTTCAGACTAATTGCATTTTTTTTTTTACTAGAGCGCTCTTGGCTCCCGTACTGTCCACACACGTTTTCGACTCTCTCCCTTAAACACGTAGCACATGATATTGTCTTATATCATAAAATTCGAAAAAGTAATATTGTACAATATTTTTCCCAATATTGAAACAGTGTAAAACGTAAGACTTTTTCAATACTATACAATATTTTTTTCATAATATTGGATAATGTCATATAATACTGTATAATATTATATAATATAACATTATAGTGAATATTTTAAAAATACATTTTAGAAGCATGAAAAAATGTTAATCACTTAATTTCAATGTGCAGAACTTATTGGTAACACTTTGCGATTTTTCGAACACCTCTACTTACAGTGAGCTTTGAACCCGGGACCTTCTGCATGCGAACCAAGAACCTTACCTCTGAGCCAGCTAGTCTTACAGCAGGACGCGTAAATGATGACAATAAAATGTAGTTACAAAGTTCGGATCTCTACGAAATTTCATGCTTATTCACAATTAATCTGAATAGTTTTCTTAATTAAATTATCTTTTATCGTTACAATTTCGAGTTCAAAATGAAATTAGAAGTCAAATCTAAGTTTGCTAATTCAATAGATTAAAAGGCAATAAGGTTTAAAAGTAATTATAATAATATGTTTGAAAGGTTTTCAAATAATTTTGAAATTTATTTATTCCTCTTTCAATGTATTACGAGACGCCTTGAACATTTATAAAAACAGTATTGATTGAAATTCAAATACAAGATTCGAAACAATAATCACGTGCATATTTTTACGATGAGAAACACTTAATTTTTTTCCCCACAGAACAAGATAATCCATATGTGAGAACTGTTTTATGGTTAACTTCCTTAGTTGAATCCGGCCCAACTTTTATATACAGTAAAACAAAATAACTATGTAAACAATATTATTAAAATGAACATTTTTTTAAATACTATTTCAGGATAATGTATAATATTGTGCTATTGTATTTCCATGCTGGCCATAAGAATAACTTCACCTCAAAATAAGAATCAACACTGTATAATAAAGTGCTACAGTATTTTTGTGCTGCCATCTGTCGGACATAAGAATAACTTCACCTTAAAATATTGACCAATGCAGATTAATGTAAAAATCAAAATATCATGTGCATTGTATTGTATAGTATGATATAATATTCAGCATC
>BGPR01010053.1:501-24935 GCA_013235015.1 Araneus ventricosus
TACATGAGGTCTGGATTTGACGGGAAATTGATTGGTCTGTCCTCGAGTTCACTAAGCCTCTTCTCTAGGTCGCCGATCTTCACTTGAACTTTTTCTTTGACTTCCTCTATCTTTTCTTGTACTTTGTCTTCCACTTCCTCTATCTTGCCTTGTACTTTGTCTTCCACTTCCTCTATCTTGCCTTGTACTTTGTCTTTCACTTCCTCGATCTTCCTTTCAACCTCGCCCTTTACCTCTCCAATCTCTCTTTTCACGCTTTGGACATCTTCTTCTATTTTCTCTATGCAACTGTTGACATGATCTTTAATTTCTCCGACTTTACTTTCGACGTGTGATTGGATCTGATCCTTCATTTCTTCTTGTCCTTTCCTCATTTCCTCTTGTCCTTTCTCCATTCTAACCTTCATCTCTGCTTGTCCTTTCTCCATTCTATCCTTCATTTCTGCTTGTCCTTTCTTCATTTCCTCTTGTCCTTTCTCCATAGATTTCTTCATCTCGGCTAGCAGAGCAAGTAGATCAGCGTTCTCAGCCATCTTTGTCTGAGATCTCGTTTTCACCATACACAAATACCCCACTTCTGACACCAGTGTTGCACAAAATCTTACCGTGGGTGTATGGTGTAAACAGTCCAACACGCAGGATAATGGAGAATGAAGGTTTATTTACAAATATACAGGATAACACGTAGCACAGGTACAGGAAACAATAGTCCTTGCACAGATTACCAATGTAAATAGACAGCAATTCACAGGTAATGACAGTTCAGCGCTTTGATATCTAACAGCACAAACAGTCAGCAAATAACTAGTCACGACAATAATAGCTCAGCTCACCAGCTGATTAGCTCACACAGCAGATAGAACTCCGAAGACGTTTACGCTTCACAGTAACCAGTCGTTCAAAGACGCTGTTGTGGTCCAAACGCGGTCTTATATACTCTCCCCGTTAGGCCGTGACGTCACAAAGAATTTTCATGAAAATCCTAGATCTCGGCCCCTAATAGAAATATCGAGAAAAGGGTTGCATTTTCGAGAATAATCTATTTGTCGCCAAGGTCGCCAAATTTGTCGCCAAGTCGCCAAAATGGTCGCCAAGTTTGTCGCCAAGGTCATGCGTGCCACGAGAGTCGCTGAGGTCACTCCATGCTTCACCTTGTAAAACCCTCTTCCCAACCATAAGACCTGTATTGCTGGGAAGCGACTTTCCATGACTGTAACAATACGGTTGCACAGTGATCCAATGACGTTAGTGAATTACTCTCTCGATGTTTTGTTTAATTTTCACAAATTTTTAACTCATCCTAATGAGTGTCTGCTAAGCCTAATAAATAATGATAAAAATATTGTTTTCTTTGAAGTTAACAGAAAGGTAGAAATTTTATTTAGCTTTTATTTCATAGCATATACCTGTTTCAATATGTTTGCGCCACAACACAATGATGTTAATTACTCTCTTCCCACGATGCCTGATTTAAGTTTACAGATTTTTAATGATCATAATGAGTGTTTAAAATCCTTCAAGATTGTTGAGCCCACTTCCTACCGGAGGGAGAGGGCCTAAGGAGAAAAAGAAAGAATACTATGCGGTTTTCTCCGGTCAGTGACAAAAATATTAAAGAGAAAAGAATTGTAATCTGGATAATGGCAAAAAATAGAAGATATTGAAAGAGTTTCTGCTGTTGTTGTAGTAATGATGGGGAGGGGAAAATGGAGTACGAAGGACTACGAGATTTTTGACAAGTGGTTCAAACGAAGGAGAGAAAAAGAAGGGTGTTTCACTGCTGGTTCAAAGGATCATTTGATTAACCAAAATCAAAGAAAGACGCTTCCGCGAAAAATACTTTTATAAATTGAAAGTGTTATAAGTACTTGGACTTGAAAATATTTTTATCCCGAGCAACGCCGGACATATATGCTAGTCAATATATAAATTGAAATTTTTGATTTCACAGTTTGGTTAGATTAATGCTTATTGAGTGTTTTCAAACGAGTTCAAACTGACTAATTTCCTAAGAAGAAATTATTTCTCATTTCAAAAAATAGTGTACATACAAGAAAAAAAGAAAGAAAGAGGTTAAGGAGAAAAACGAGAAAAAGTTAGGGTTTCTTTATTTTAGGAATCGAATCCTTATACTTAGTGCATATAAACAATTAATATATTTCGTATTTGCTTGAAACTTTATTTTTAACAATCATCTGAAGACTTAATGTAATATTCAGATTTTATTTATAATAAATATATTTTCCTGTTTAAGCCATATTTCAAATATAACAACTTTATTGACTACCAGAATTCCGATTACAAATATTTGTCTTTTATAAAGCACGTGGTGGCTTAGTGGTCATATATCGGTTTCGGCTTGAAATAACAGAAGCGGGGATTCTGCATACAATTATAAAGAAAATTCGAATGATCTAAAATTGAATGACAGATATTCTCACGCTGGAATTTATATAAAGTTGATTTAGTTTATTTTAGTAAAGTTAATTTTTTAAATAGGATATTTAAATTTTTTTAAAATCCTCAATAATTTTTATTGGTGTGATATTTAAAAAAAAATATGTGTTTCAGGGATAAATTTATTTTTTATTTCCATTTTTCGTTTGCCAGACACGTCTTCCTAAATTTGTTTCATAAAAATTCTGCATTTTCTCAAAACCAGCAACAAAAAATTCTGTCAGACCATTTGACTATGCATTCTGATAACAAAACCCTCGAATTTCGAAAACATTATAGACTAAACAGATGATTTTAATAAAATGTTTCTTTTCTAGGTAATTAAAGTGTTTTTTTGACTGCTAATGCAAATTTGATTCCTTTTCTGGGAAGGTAAGTCTGTATTTGCAGTATATAAAGAGAATTTATGTTTCATCCTCAGAATATTCATAGTGACTAGAATTTCGTGATATAAATGCATTAATTTTACTGTTTCATCATTATTTTGTAATTATTAATATATTACCAAAATAAATTATATTCTTAAAATTATTTGAATCGTATTCACATAAAAATTCGATAATCATATATTATTTATTTTATAATATATTATAAATTATACATTATTAATTTTATAATACAATTAATAATATAATTGCATTTTAATTTATTTATTTATATGATTCTAGTTTCTTTCACTAAATGTACCGCAAGTTATTTAAACTAAGTGGTAAATTGAGAAAAAAATCCTAATCTAGTTACGGGACATCTTTCCGATTATAATTTTAAAAAATAGAATAACCTGAAGATTCTGCACTTGATATTAATATAATAAGAAGATCACTTATTTTTTATGTATATTTCTGTTGGTGTTTGACTAGCATATGATATCAGTAATAGACCAAGATTAAATGAAATCACGGAAACTGATTACAAGCTTTTAAGGTCATGCTTGATAAAATTTAAAGTGTTTTTTTCAGTCGAGACTTCAGATGTTATCAACTGCAATCATCCAGCTGAATAATATCTTTTAATATTATTACATTGACAATAGATAAAATCCCATAAATGCATATGTTATGTATAATTTAAATTTTTATAATTACATTAATAATCCATTAAACACATAATTAATAGATGATTTTAGAAAACCGTTCTGGCGATAGTTCTTTCACTAAATGTACCGCAAGTTATTTAAACTAAGTGGTAAATTGAGCAAAAAATCCTAATCTAGTTACAGGATATCTTTCCGATTATAATTTTAAAAAATAGAATAACCTGACGATTCTGCACTTGATATTAAGATAATAAGATGGACACTTATTTTTTATGTATATTTCTGTTGGTGCTTGACTAGCATATGATATCAGTAATAGACCAAGATTAAATGAAATCACGGAAACTGATTACAAGCTTTTAAGGTCATGCTTGATAAAATTTAAAGTGTTTTTTTTTCAATCGAGACTTCAGATGTTATCAACTGCAATCATCCAGCTGAATAATATCTTTTAATATTGTTACAATGGCAATAGATAAAATCACATAAATGCATATGTCATGTACAATTTAATTTTTTATAATTACATTAATAATCCATTAAACACATATATCAATCCATAATTAATAGATGATTTTAGAAAACCGTTCTGGCGATAGTTACGATGAAGTATTTATTTTAAGACAAGCTGTTGTTACTGATGCAATAATAAACCAACGTAAACAGTTTGATTTCTTGGGGTAGGGGAGGAGAAATTAAGTTAAGTCAATTATGAACAAAAATCACTGCTAGAGTATGTTTCCCCATAAGTATCTTCATACTAATATTAACCCTGAATTTAACTTTTCACAGACATTTAGAAAATCATAGTCCATACAATGAATACCAAATAAACCTTAAACTATAATGAAAAAGTTGAATTTTTAATAAAGATAGCGATAATTGCGTGCAACTTACACGGAAAACATATAATTTCCCTTAACCTTTTCGCGTGGACTAAATATTTTGAAACGATTTCATCTGGGGGCTCTTTCAGAACGTGCCTTTCTTGAGGGAATAAGAAAATTTCAGCACGGGGTTCGAGAAGAGGGGTGGTCACGAGTCATTGTGAGAAACGGTGAGCAATAAAAGGGAGCGTCTTCTGTTGATAGCTGAACATTTACACCGCTTTTTAAAAGTACACATGTTGGGGAAACTGATGAACAGTGAGGGAGAATAACAATGACCCTCAACGTCTGTGTTAAGCGAAAACACCCCCGGGCTTCGGGTCATTCGTCAAAGTGCCCCCTGAAGAGGGAATGACCAATTATCCTGTTGTGTCCCCATCTAAACGAGCTGACCACATGTGCGGTGAAAATTCCTTCCCACCCTGGGATTCTGAGATTTGTGACATGCCCCTTATAAGGGGCTTTAGACGCAAGTGACAGCGTATGTCACAGCCCACGCGAAAAGGTTAAATCACTTATTAAAAGGATCTTCTTTTATTTGATTTTATAAACTTTATTATTTTCTTTTTCACTTTCTTCTAGCCTGAATGGCATCACACATAAAGAAAATAGCTATAATCGGTGGAGGAGTTTCAGGATTGGGAGCAATAGCAGCTTTCAAAGAAGATAGTTTTGAGCCAGTTTGTTTTGAAAAGACTGAAAGTCATGGAAGAACTTGGTGCTACAGAGAAGAATCAGAAGAAGGAGTTCCTTCCCTCATGCCTTCAACCATTGTCAATCACAGAAAAGAGATAGGCGCTTTCAGTAATTTTCCTCCCAAAAAGGAATACAACAGTTTCATGTCACATCAAGAGTTGTATCAATATGTAACAGAATATGCAAAATCATAAGAATTACTTAATCACATCAAATTCAACACAGATGCCATAGATGTGAAAAGATCTGAAGATTATGAGAAAACAGGAAAATGGACTGTAAGAGTGGAGGACAGATTAACAAAAGAAACAACCACTGATGTCTATGATGGCGTTTTAGTTTGTGTAGGACACTGAAACAGGCCAAAAATACCTTACTATCCTGGCCAAAATCTGTTCAAAAGAAAATTAATCCACACTCACAGTTTGAAAGGAGTTGAGCCTTACCGAAATAAAAAGTTTGTAGTTGTTGGCATGGGATGCTCCGAATTAGACGCAGCCGTAGAAACCAGCAAAGTTGCAAAACGAGTAAGTTTATCGTATCTGTTTATCTGATCTGGAAGTTCATCTTATCTGTTTATCAATTTAACTTAATATATTTGTTAATATGATCATGTAATTTAGCTTACGTATTTCCGTTTTGAAACAACACCAGGCCTGTTTATGGTCGGACCTCGTAATTTTGAACCTTGTATAGATGACGACGGCAACACGTGATCTTGCACCCCCTCTACAAAATTCCCACACCACAGCAGTGGGAGGACTTTCGATGCACGACGTCAGATGCACCAGGCCCACATACACGGTGGATCGGGAGGAATTGAGTTTCAGATCTGGAGCCCTCAAGCCCCGAAGCCGAGACCTTACCACTAGACCACCGCAGCCTGTTAGCGTCCTTATTAAGTATTGTAATACTTCATCTAACAACTCTTATACAGATTAACCTTCATTAAAAAAATGATAAAGTTGGACGTGCAATCGAAATTTTTCAACACATTTTCTTATTTTTGTTCAATTGGATACGATTACGATTGTAAAGAGTTGAACGTCGGACATCAAAGTTCTGAATGTGTAGCACAAGGAAGTAGAAAGTTGCATGCAGAACAGGAAAAACTTCGAAACTTTGTCTTGTGGTAGAATTTCAGTTTTGTTTAATTGAATTAAGGTTCATCTGCAGTGGGGCATGAGAATTTAAGGGGTTTCTCAGTTCAATGGAGGTTTTCTTTCGAAATCTACAGGTAAGTTTATTGATTCCAGGCAAGTTTTTGGATGATTATATTGTTGCTGTTCAGATGTAAAGAATTTGAAAATTTGCCAAAAGCATCACTCAAATTTAAATAGAAAGATGAGTTTTCTTAATTTTTCCAGGAAAACACATTGAATTAGATCAAATTGCAATTATGCAAGTGAATAGAAGCACATGACAGATACCAAGCAATTACAAGAATATAAAAGATAAAATAGTGAGATAAAAAAATCTAAACATTTAAAACACTAAAAAATTATATGAAGACAAATTAGATAAAGATTTTCTATATACAGAATTGCTTCCCCTACCAAGATAGTTTTTTCCATCCTGGAAGGGCATTAGCAGCAAGTTTTCTCTTGAAAATATTGCATGTTATAAGAGCAATTGTTATATTTTGTAGAATAATGCTGGGAACCATCTTTATCTTTTATCGTGCAGTCATCATGCGTCCAAAGATTAACACGCCACAGGTATGTAGGGATAGGACGTTATTTATATATTAACGTGCCGTTTTGAAGCAACACAAGCTCCATTTTGGGACGGACCTCTTAGTTTTGAACCGTGGTGAGAAGGTAATAGCGACATTCCCTCTCCAAACTATGGCACAAACCAGCGAGAGGACGTTTGACCCAATTCATATTTAACCCCCACCAGGCCCACAACCAGAACGGTTCTTTAGTGGAATCGGCATTCGAAGTTCGAATCCACCGATCGATACTGAGACCTTACCACTCGGTCGCCTCGGCCCCAAATATAGGAGTAGATCTGACTTCATTACGAACATGACTTCTTTGCTACCCATCCTAAAGGCTTAGTTTAACCCTATCACACCGAGCGAGGCGGTTCCGGCCGGTCTAAAATATTTCCCTTAACAGCGACGAAGGTCGGTCTGAGACGGTTGTCTTCTTTAGAGGGGGTCGAGGCTCTGAGGTTGCTTCGGAGATTAGCGCGGTAGGGGGTTCAATTATCCTTGCCAACCACAGCACATTTCCGTGCGCCTTAAGGGAAGGTTATAGCAGGAGGTGGAATGGTGGGGTAAATGACCACCCTGGTTGGAAGAGTCAAATTCATGACGCATCCTCCCAAAATGGCCCAGTTTAGAAGAAAAAAGTCGCACCAGGATTAAAGAGTTAAAGAGTCGGTATAATGTTTAAAAGGTTATCCTGACATATCTCCATTATTTTATTTCTGTACCCGTTTCTTGGATACATCAACGCACCGTATCCTTTGGCACCGACTGCCGGAAGGTCTCTGAGATTCATAAACAAATATTTTGAGGTACTCACTAATCTTCTCTCACTCTGATCTCTTTTCTTCGTCACGCGTGGCCAGACAATTTTGCGTTAAGCATAGAATTCGAGGCGAAACTCGACAAATACATTTCTTTGAGCTATTCAAAATTCTTGAAATATCTGAAAAGACCTTACCTTTACCTTTCAACTTCTTTATCCTAATAGCGTCTTACGCCTGAATACTTTTAGCTCGAGGCTTCTTGACAACGAAATGTCATCGTATTGACAGTTTAAATACACGAAGTCTGTTACGTCATTATTTCTAAATTTAGGTTTTCGCGTGAAAATTGCAAATACATTTAATCGTTTCTAAGCATTTCAATCAGGCGAATATCTGTTTTTATATATAAATTGAATATTAAAGCAAATAAAGTTGTTTTGATTACATCGTTTTTTCAAGGTTCTATGCATGTTGAAATATTTCTTTAACTTCTTCATTATACAGCTGAATGATTCCCATTATCAAAACTATACTGTAGTGAAATGAAACGAAGGTAAATGAAAATTGAATTCGTTTTATTTCATTGCAGTTCATTATTTAAGTTGTGAATTTGGATGAACAGATTATTGTAATAAATCATCGAAAATGTCAACTTCTTGTAGAAAAATTTAATCGCAAAATATTTTGAATTGTTGCAATAATACAATCAACGTATGGATGCCAATGACAATAAGAGGAAGTAAAATTTATCCTTTATCGTAACAATGCACACAGTATAATAGATAAAAAAATTGTGAAATAATTATTTATAAGTTTTGTGGAAAGTGCAAATATTTTATTCGGGATGTTTTCCTCAAATTTCAGTTTACAAAATTACAATAATAATAAAATTCACAATTATTTTTTATTTTAATGTCAATTGCATTTCAGTATGTACTTTTCGAGGCTTTTAGATCTTTAATGTCATTTTATCAGAGTTTCTTAAAACAGTTATATTTTACGCCCTTTTTCATTATATTTAATTTACAATTACTAATTATTGTTGACTAATTATATATTTTCGGAATTTCAGGTTTATATTAGCACAAGATCTGGCGCCTTTGTCGTCACTCGTGCTGGTCCATATGGATTTCCCTATGACTATATTTTTCTCAGACTGTGCTTCTATTATCTCGTTAAAGTAATTCCAATTCATTTTGTAAGTTGGCTGCTTGAATCACTCTATCTAAAACCACAACTCAACAAAAATACATACAAGATTAAGCCTAGCCATGATCTTTTATCTAAAGATCCAGTACTAAATGATCACATTAATGAAAAGCTAAGCTCCGAACAGGTAACTCAGAAACCGGATATTAAGTGCTTCAAATTATTTATGAAGGCGATACTGAAGTTACCGAAGTTGATATTGTAATCATGGCCACTGGGTATACATACAAATTTCCTTTTCTCGAGGATGGCATTGTAACTGAAGAAGAAGGCATAATTAATCTTTACAAATGCATGTTTCCAATACATTTACAGCATTCAACTTTAGCTGTCATTGGCTTTGTTATGCCATTTGGACCAGGCTTTCCTATATTAGAACTTCAATGCCGATATGCAGTTCAAGTTTTAGCAGGAAAATGAAAGTTGCCGAGTTATGAACTTATGCTCAAAGATGTCAAAGAAAAATATAGATAAAATTTGTCAAGGTTCACACCAAGTGAAAAGATGTCATTAAGGGTCGATTATATAGAATATTCAAATGAATTGGCTTCTAAGTTTGGAGCTAAGCCGAATCTTTTAAAACTCCTCATAACAGACACGGGACTGTTTCTAAGAGTGCTTTTTGGACCAAGCCTTCCTTTCCAGTACAGATTGCAAGAACCACATTGTTGGGATGGAGCCAGGAAAGCTATAATTGAAAGTAAAGACAGGGTGTCTTGGACTATACAGGATTTGAATGCCAGTAAAAATATATTCCAGAAGTTCATTAAGAAAGTGTTAGGATTTTTCTTTCTGTGAATATGAGTATATAGTTTGTTCCTTTACTTCAATTATTAAATAACATTTAACATTGCATTATGTTTAGAAATATTGAAGTTATAATAACTTTGGTTTAAAATATTTTCATATGCCTTTATTTTTAATTATTTATTTTTTATTTTGTTATTCAGTTCTCAATACTTATAATAATTTTTTTGTCATTTATATATATAAACATAAACGATGCATAAAAATGTCTTCCTTTTTCAGTATGAATACAGTAAAAATATTTTTCATTCAATGATGATTATTTTGATATTGCAAAATCACACATGGATAAGAATTCCTAATGTACTGAAACCAGAATGCAAATCCAATAAATAAATTGCTATATATTGATATCTTTGGCCTGTCGAGTTCGACGAAATGAAAATTAAATAAATATCTATGTAAATTAAATATAAGCACATCAAGTATTCAATTGCTCTAATTATCTGAGTTTTCGAATAACGTTGAAGTTGTTTAAAGTACTCACATTCAGTAACAGCAACTTTCAACAACAATTCAGTTAATCATTTTATATAGCAGGCATTTAGAATTGTTATTGATTTTGAAATTATTCCTAGCGACATTTTTATAAATGCATATAATACATAAGAATTTATTCGACAAGTTCGTTTTTTTTCTGTTATTTTTGTATCGTTTCTTTTAGTATGCTGAATGAATGCTAAAACAATAGTTGTGCTTTAAATACTTACTAGGTGCTCTCGCCACCCTTCGGGCGGGTTCGGGGACAGCACCCACTTTGCTCAGCACTGCCCCTGCCACCTCGTTACTTTGAGGTTTTCAGCTAGGTTACGTTTTTTCTGATTTAAAAACTGCACGATGATCAATGGAACAGGCTATAAAACAATTAGAGATTTCATATTCTTTGTAGACAACAGATTCCTTTAAAATTGTAATATCTTTCAATAAACCCCATCTAATTTCAATGCTTAGTATAACTTTCTCACAAATTTCAGCATGAAAGTGTTCAGATTCATAAATACAGAATAATATCGACCTAAATAAACAGCTTCCATCACCTACAATAGGTATTTTAAAATATTTTTGACTCGCCAGTTTGGTGGAACTGTAGGGATTATTGTTGAAAACAAAAAGTCATCTATAAATTAAAATGTTTATTCCGAAAACAATTTCATTGATTGTTTGATTAAAGGAGTTTTTTGGATTGTCAACTACAAATGCTATTATCCCTTTTTCATTCCAATATTCTTTTCAATCCGCTTAAAAAAATAAGGGAAAATTGCCGTCAAAAGATGGACTAGAACAATTGCAGATCTAATTCGGCCAAGACAAAAAAAATGGCACCCTACAAAGTAAATGCACCACATCCTCTTTCAACAACATCATTTCCATATTTAACGACGCTGCATTCCATAAAAGTTTTTTAAAAACAACTAATTTTCTTCTTGCTAATCTAATAAAAACAAATTTAGAGTAGAAATAAAATCGCTTGCAATTGATCTTAAATTAAATATTAACTAAAGCAAAGATGATAGTATACATAACAAATAATATTTCTTAATAAAGCTTCTGCTATTAAAACTAAATAATAAAGATGTCTTAACAAAATCGTCTGCTATTAAAGGTAAATTAAGTTGCTGTGAAATGCAACAGAAATAATTGAAATGAAAAATACTATTTTAAACTTAGGTAAATAAAGCGGAGCATTCTGATTCGTTAGTTATTTGAAAGAAGTGACGTAATAAATTAGTGAAATCAGTCCAGTATTTGAGGCTCAGGAACTCAATACTATTTTGCAATAAATCGTCGTTATTTCCGTTTATTTTGCAATATCTCTAAAAGATTAAGGATATGGGAGTCAGAAGACCCTTGATGATATATCTAGACGTCATAATCTTGAATGTGAAATAAAAAAAATGTTGAAATCTGTCTGGAAGTTGTGGCTACCGAACTGTCTGTAGCTGTTTTCTCCATAGGGGAAGAAGGTCCAGTGGAGAAGTGTTTTTACTTTCTCGTGTACGAAGTATACAAAGAGAAAGTATTGTAATCGTCAAAAAATTCGAACTCGAAATTTTGACGAATCTCCACGTTTTAGACCTCCCTGTATCCGAAAAGCACAATTTTGGAATTATGTCTTGTCTGTCTGTGTATCTGTGAACACGATAACTCAAAAACTATTAGAGATAAAGAGGTGAAATTTGGTATGTGAACTTGACACATAATTTGTAGGTCTCTATCAAATTTTGGACAAAATCCGTCCACGGGAAGTCTGTCTGTCCGCGGTCATGCGAACACTATAACTCAAAAACTTGAATAGCTAGATGGATAAAATTTTGTACACAGTTTTATCATCATGAATGTAGGTCCGTATCAAATTTTGGGCCAAATCCGTCAATGGGTTGACTGTCTGTCGGTCTGTGTAATTTACTTTTGAAGAGAATCCGTTATCTCCACGCGCCTGCGTACTGGAAGCAATCTTCTGTGCACGCGAAATGAACGAAATTTCATTACGGAGTAGCGAATTACGTCAGTTTGTCCTTGAGCCGGTAAGAGTGGAAGTGTGTGATACATGCATTTTATTCGGTACTCATCTCTTTGAATTTGATTTATTACCTAGGTATTTTTCAATAACTATAATGAAAAACCTTCTGATAGTCATTGGATTCTGGGCAACAGTAGGTTCGAATGTTTTTAGCCACGCGGGGGAAGGGGAAACGGCACCTTTTTGGGGAAGTATTCGAGAAAGTTTAGGAGAGAACACTCCTGCTGGTTTCGATTTCGTTCGAAAATGTGAGTGGTGGGTGGCAGGCGACCCTTGATGACATTTCTAGGCTTCATAAGATTTGATGTGAAAAAAAAATTATCGATATCGGTCTGGTGGTTGGGGCTGGGAAACTGTCTGAAGGTTTTACCAAATTATTTTTAATATATAGATGAATAGATAAAAACACGAATGCAATATATTGGGAAAAAGATGACTGCGGATTTACGCAGAATTACTCTACATAGTCTATTCCTATTATTTTAATTTATCTTTAATTTTACTTTATCTTACAATAGCTTTTAACAGAGAAAAAAAATGATTTTGCAATATAATTTATTTTTTATCTCAAAGAATGAGTGTGATTAATAAACACCTAAAGAAAGTACCAGTGCGTATTAGAATCTAATTAATAATTCAAACCGAAGCAATAACTCTGTATTTGAAAACAATGTAAATAGAGCTGAAACTGATATCTTTTTTCGTGCAAATATTAGTGGTTTTGAAAGATTTTGAATATGAATGTAGGAATGCTGGTTGCATGGGAAATAATCCCGGCTTGAGCAACCACTTTTGTAGGATTGGGGTGTTAAAGACTCGACGATGTGCTAGGGGTATGAATTTAGAGAAAGAATGCTCGGTTAAATAACTAATTTATTTTATTACACATTAACAGAATATTTACATATAGTTACAAAGAAATGATTAAATACAGGTGAAAGTTTAAGGTAAGAGTTTTATGCCATTTAATGTTAGTTATTACCAGACTTAAACCCATAGTGGGAACAAAGGGGAAAAAGGCCATGGGCTGTGCCCTAAGGCGGAAACACATACAGCGCGAGCGAACTTGCCACATTCTCTGTCGGAACCGTGAATCCCTCTAAGACGACCCGTGGAAGTTGCTACGCGTTCTCGTGAGAAAAAACTTACGGCATACACTCCTTGATTCGTGCTGCCATCTACCGTTACGGTGGTTTACTACATGGGCTTAAATACTTTCCTACATGAATGAGTTAAAATTTTATTTTTTTCATGTAAACTGCTCTTACAGAAGCAAATTTAATTCTTTAAACTATTGCAAATGCTGAAATTTAAGAAGATTTTTTAAAAAAATCAATACGAATATTTCGCTTTAAAGAATTATTTTGCAATCCAGTAAGAAACGAATACCATCTTTAAATGATTAGCTATTGTTTTCCTTATTTATAGCTCTTATTTATAGCTTTCCATATTTTCAAGGATATTAAAGAAATAATTCCTACACATAAATGTTTTAATTTTAAAAAAGTTCATAGAAGAATTTTTGAAAATATAACTAATAAAAAAAGTACATCTTATATTGGTCTAATTTTACAGTAAAATATAAATAAAAAATTAGAATATGACAGAATAATTAATAAACGCTTGAAAGCTGATGAAAACTAGAAGCTAACTAACTGAAGTTACATCATAGATAAAAAAAAATGATACTGGAATAATTATTTCATTGAGACTTTCTTCTTGCGTTCATCATGCAATAGAAATACAGTACAACCCCGATTAACCAAACTATAGGTGAGGGGAAGGGGATTCGGATAACAATTTTTTCGGTTAAGTCATGAACAACTTTTACTGTTTTGTATCTAATTACAGTATGTAATTCTAAAATATTTTCAATGTGAAACGAATTCAAACTCTCTTTGAAGACTACACTTAAATTCTTTATAAAAGTTAACCCTCCGTCGGACACATCATTCGGACCGGTGAGTTCAGGCGCAATGCGCCTCACAGGCACTAGTAAACGATATCGTAATTAATATTGTTAATACTCATTAATTTTAAATTAAGCATTATAAAATTAATCACTGAGATTCGTGGAGAGAAGAAAAGGTGGAGATATCGTTGTAAGAAAGTCTCGCCTCCACCATTATTCCCGTGCAGAACAGTATGTATTCCTTGGATTTGCGATTTTAGAAGCATTTCGGACAACCCGGGTTTCCGTTAATCGTGTTTTTACTGTACTTACATCAAGAGTTTTGCATACACAGGTTCTGCTTGTAGCAGAATTGAACAAGGCGTAAACGTGGAATATAATACACCAGGCAAAATTTCATATATCAAATATGGCATAATACTATTAACGTTTATTTTTTATTCGAGAACCGCTAATTAATTCAATTATGTTATTATTTTGCAATATAAGATAGGAATAATGGTATTTTAGGTGTGATTTGCAATAGCTGCCAGAGAAAGATCACTTTTAGTTTAGTTACATTAACGCACCGTTTTGAAGCAATACGAGGTTTGTATTGGGACGGGCCCCGCGTAGTTGAACCCTGGTCAGATGACGATGATCCACTCACATTTCTTCAACATAACGGCAGAAAGGCGTTTGACCCATGACGTCAATTTCAACGTACACTAGGCTTGCATACATGAAGGACCTTTAATGGATTCAGGGATCCAACTTGGAAACCTCCGACCTCGAAGCATAGACCTTACCGCTAGGCCACAGCGACCACGCTGGAGAGAAAGCAGCTTCACAGAATTAATTAGACATTGAGGAATTATTACTAAAGCAAGGGATGGACTGAGAGAATCATGAATGGAAAGAAGCCTTCAAACCGACTCGGCATGGAGGCGTTTCGTGTCTTCCCATAGCATAAATTACGTGGATATTGTTCGTATATTTAGACAAAATATACAGTGGTTTGTTGATAGAAAGTAAGAAGAATAAATATTTCGAAATGGATATTCGAATATGGCAAATGGAATACATGGAACAGGGTTTCGCAAATGACGTTCAGCCGTTCAAGATAATGAATGAATGCATAATTATTCAAAATATTAATTGCAGAAAATAATTCGAGGCAGAATTACGTATCATTCAGGGATAGTTTATAAAGTTATTTCAAGTAAAAGTTCTTCGGATCTGAGCAAACATGGCGTGCCGTAAAAATATGTACTTTAGCTGAGATCACATTTTAAACTGCTGAAAAACTCTACTTACTGTTACATTTCAACTGAAGTTCGTTTATATCTCATTATACTAGGGGGATCTGCCCCCTGCTCGCTAAAGCTTGCCAACCCCCAGGAGGATTACGTTGCAATATTCACAGGTTTTCTACGCAAACCCTGCTAGTTAGAATAAAATTTTTTAGCCTCAAAAAAGATATTTTTCATCAAATAAAACTTACAAAGAAAGCTGATTTCAATTAATGCTTTCACCTTAATCAAGAAGGAATAAAATTTTTTGGCCTGAAAAGGTCCGTTTATTATATAGTGAAGGCATCAGGAACCTCCCCATAAACACAATTAAATATTTCACATTTAGGAGCTATCACAGAAACTGATTCAAAAGATTGTGCTCTACAAAAAAAATGTATGAAAGCAGGTATAAACATATTCAATACATTCATATACTATAAAACAATATACAACATTGAAGAGTGTGCTCTACAAAAAAAAATTGTATGAAAGCAGGTATATACATATTCAATCGACTCAGATATAAAATAATATGCAACATTGAAGATTGTTCTGTACAAAAAAAATGTATGAAAGCAGGTATATACATATTCAATCCACTCAGATATAAAATAATATACAACATTAAACAAATTAAAAATGTAAAGCAAAAAAAATGCACTTGACAATCAACCACAGGAAACTTCCCCTCCTAAACAAAATTAAATATTTCACATTTGGGAGCTACCACAGAAACAGATTCAAAACATCGTGCTCTTGATAAGCCAACATGGAGTTGTCCATGACTAAAAACCGGCTCATTGAGCACCAAACATATCTTTTCAAAAGTTTGGCCTTGCGACTTATTAATTGTCATGTAAAAGGCTAAACGATTGGGAAATTGCATACGTTTAAATTTGAAAGGCATGTTAGTCTGAGATGGAATCAAAGGGATTCGAGGAATGAGAAATGTCTCTGTATCATCAATGGATTTTACCTGAATAATGTTTTGCTGCAATTTTGTTACAATTAGGTGCGTACCGTTGCATAATCCTTTAGAGGGAGCTAAATTTCTCAACAGTATTATAATGCAACCTATGTTCAACCTATATCAATGTACAATTGCTATATAGGGTCTTGTATTGAAGGGTACCATTTCAAAGGTAACTAAATTGTTTCACTTATTAATTGAGCCACTTTCTTTCTCTCCAATGTCCAACAACCAATCACCAAAATCCCTTTCAGATCCAAGGGCACGCATATTTTTTGACAGATATAACTTATGAAATTTCAACCAAAGAGAGTGTTTTTTTAAGAGCCGGCACACTCAATGTTCTTGAACATCTTAAAATTACTGGAAGAACTCGGCGAAAATCTCCACCCAGTAGAATATATTTGCCCCTAAAACGTTCTTTACATTTTGTGAGATCTTGTAAAAGTATATCAACAGTTAAGAAAGCTTGGACATGTGTCATGGGTGCTTCATCCCACAAAATTAATTTTGTTTTCAGTAACATATCAGCTTCTTTTGTATTAGGCTTCAAATTGCAAGTAGATGTTGCATTTAAATCAATTGGAATTTTAAAAACAGAATGGGCTGTTCTTCCCCTTATTAATAGAGTTGCGGCAATACCTGTAGATGCAACAGGAATAACATCATCACCTCTACCACGTATTGTGTTAAGCAAAGTTGAATAAATGAAAGTTTTTCCTGCCCCGGCGGGACCATCTAAAAATAACATTTCGGTGTATCTGCAGAGTTATTGTACACTGCATTTAATATGATTTCCACAACATTCCGCTGTTCACTATTTAATGCATAGTATAACTGTTAACTTGAACCTACTCCCCCACATCATCAAAGTTCGCTTTCTTCAAAACACTTGCAGGCAAATCTACAGTTGGTAGATGCAGTTTTTGGATACTTAAATTGTAGGATGTAAGCAGTAAGCAATTCCTCAATATCTGCAATTACATAGCGAGGTCCAGACTTTTCAGAATAACGATGCACCAAGTCTTCACAAAGTGAAACTTGATGCTGTACCCATAAATCTGGAACATCCTTCACTTCTCCAAAGCCACAAATCATTGCGAAAAGCATGCGCAACTGCCTCGGAGATTGAAATTGAGCAGCTTCATTCCGAGCATCATTCCACTGCTGGTCACCGAGAAGAAGTCCATACTCCTGACATGCTCGTTGAAATGTAATGTATCTCAATCCATTTACTGTCAAAATATCTTCAAAACTAACGGCTCCAGACTTGCGCAGTAGTAGCATCGGCAAATAGTACCTCTCAGTATCCAGTATACTAACTACTAGCAGTTTCCCAATAACATTTTGTCCGCCATGTTGTCGCTTCTTCCAATTTGTGGTATACTCTTATCAAACACATAATATTGTGGAATATCTGAGTCAGAATTGTTGTGAGCTGAAGGATAATTTTTGTTTAGTTGAAACCATGATGTTAGTGTTGTTTTTCTTAAAGCAGCTCGTTCAATTGCTTGTGCTTCTTGGCCGTCTTGGTACAAAATCGGTTGTTGCTGTGGTAAATGCACAGCTAAGAGCACTACAGTGTAGGATTTGTATGACAAACTACAATTCATTTAAACGCCGCATGGCTTTAGGTGCACTAACATACCTACCTTCAACAAAACTTAAAATTTCATCATGATCCAGAGTACCTTCTTTTTGTATTTTGACCGAGACTGCATCATGTCCTTTGTATACATATTTATATAAGTATTTAACACTTTTAACTGAGGCACAAACTTCAACACTAATATGTGCATTGAATGTTTTAACACCAGAAGCGCCAGAGCACTCATTTTGACTGTTTTCGCCATTTCAGCTTGGATACCTGAAAAAACCGCAACCTTCGGAAGTCACAGTTTTTTTAATTTTCCAAAGAAACCTCGAAAATTAATGGTATCAAATATGAATCGAATAAAATTTAAATTAACGAAATTATTTTTAGTTATATCTGGAAGCTCCAAGAGCAGTAAAAGTGACTGCTAGTAAAATTGGGTAGATTCATATTGTTTTCTCACTCGTGAAACAGCAGGAAATACTTCCCACCTTTCCCTCCTCCCTGTATAACGCCCACCCCTTTTTTCACGAAATGTAACAGTCAATAGTTTGCAGTTCTTGAGTCAGCTTATGTTTTGTGGCAACATTTCCCCTACACATTCCTTCCATTCACTATTTCTTTACAACAGGAAATACTTCCCACCTTCCCCTCCTCCCTGTCTACCTTCCACCCCTTTTTTATGAAATGTAACAGTCAATAGTTTGCAGTTGTTGAGTCATCTTATGTTTTGTGGTATTTCATTCTTTCAAGCACACTAAAATGGCTGCTCAAAGACCGTGTTGTCTTAGTCCAGAGGAAATTGTACAACTTTTACAGGATTTATATGAAAATGAATCTGATGCTGAAGAGCACAGTATTGACTTTGATATGGGTTACGAGCCTCCACAAAACTCAGAGTCAAAAGCTAGTTCTAGTGATTCTGAAGAAAGAATGGACAAGCAATCTTCGGGCAAAAATATTCAGCCTTTTGGAGTTTACTCAGCAAATATTTCGTCATCAGTACTTGCGGCGTCCACATCCGCTGAAGCACGTAAGAAATATTTATGTTTCTGTATTGTTATTTTTTGTGACAATTTCTTAAGTATTTCCATTTTTGAAAATATAATGAATCATTTACTGTCAAAAATACTCATAGACTATTTTTCTTTTTTTAGGTTCCAGTAATGGAAAGGGTAGAGGATCAAAGAGAAAAAATTATTCATCTCACTCAGAATATCGACGGGGAAGGGGATGCCATTTTCAAAATCATAAGGAAGGATCTATATATATCTCGAAAGATCGAACCTCGTGGACTGTGACTTCTGCTTCTCACACTACAGTTGGGAAATATGGAGCCCAGAATGTGCTGAAGGAAATTCCAGGTTCAAAGTCATATGCAAAAAGAAATGTCGGGGAAAATGTGTCCAGTGTTTGGAGGTTGTTTATGGATGAATCAATATTACGCCATATAAAAAATGCACGCATGAAGATGCAATTTTGAATAATGAAGAAAACTGGACAGTATCTTTAGAAGAGCTTCATACGTTTATAGCTATTATTTATGCAAGAGGAGCATACGATTGCATTGACATGTATTATGATTTTCTGTGGAATAATACATGGGGCCCTCCTTTTTTGAGAAAAAAATGTCTCGCAATCGTTTACGAGATATAATGGAAAATCTCAGGTTTGGCTTGAAGCCAACTATGACTCAGCGTTTAGAAACTGATAAGTTTGCTATGGTTTCAGATATTTGTAATAAATTTATAGACAATTGTGCTACTTCCTATAAGCTAGGAGAAAATCTAGTTGTGGATGAACGGTTATTTCCATCCAAAGCCAGGTGTAAGTTTATTCAATATATGCCGAATAAACCAGACAAATTCGGAATAAAATTCTGGATGCTAGTTGATGTAGACTCCAAGTTTATGTGCAATGCTTTTCCATATCTTGGAAAAGATAAATCAAGAAGTGAAACTGAAAATGTAGTAATACGTTTTCTAAACCCTCATCTGAATACAGGTAGAAATGTGACAGCGGATAACTATTTTTCCTCACTATCATTGGCTAAAAGACTTAAATTGAAAAATATAAGTTTCGTGGGCACAGTAGGAAGACATCGAAAAGAAATTCCAAATGAAGTAAGGAAATAAAAAACCCGGCTGTATGAAACTGTCTTACTAAAGAACCAAGAAACTACTCTGAAGATCCATCAGAGTAAAAGGAATAAAAATGTCCTGCTACTAAGTACCTTGCATCCAAATGTAAATGTAGACTCACAAACTAAGAAGAAACTTCCAGAAACAATAGATTTCTACAACAAAACCAAATGTAGGGTTGACACGCTTAAACCAAACGAGCGAATTTTCGCTCCTTTCCGTACTTGAAAGTGCATCGTCCTTTCGGAGCGTTTTACAATCCTTCCGCGGAGCGAAATATTCGGAGCGAATTTCGCTCCTTTTTGTATTGAACGATTTCGCTCCTTTTCCATCAGTTTTTAATACTAAAAGGAGCGTGTTAAAAGAAATGCTCCTTTTTGAGCAACATTTTAAGCAATGATTTCGCTCTTTGTTGATTAATTTTTAATGTGAAAGGGAGCGTTTATGAAAGAACGCTCTTTTTTGGAAATGTTTTCATTACTCATTTCGATCCTTTTTGATTGATTTGTAACTTCATTCAGAGCGTTTAAAAGAAAAACGCTCTTTTTCTGGAAATGGTTTTATTAATTGCGCTCCTTTTGGATCAGTTTGTACTGATCGCTTTTTCAAAAATGCTTTTAATATTGATTAATTATTAACCTTTTCTGAACGTTTAAAAGAAAACATTTTTTTAAGCAATAAGGAGACCAGTGACTTTGTACCTTAGAAAGAGCATTATGAATAAATATCCCCCTTGAGGTAATAAAAAATGCTGCTTATTATTTTATCCTTGTAAAGATTTTTACTAAACAAAAACGGTCTTTTACCTTAGTTTCATCACTTCTGCTATTTTAAAAACTAGTAAGAAACAATTTGGAGGGGGCGGGGTGCTTCTTTTAATACCAGCATTATTCTGCACAATACAACAGATTTCTATAATGGAAACAATTGTAAACTATATAGCACGGTTTATAATAAATAATTTTTTAATAACCCAGCTAAAAAAAATGCAGAAATTTTTTTAAAAAGTTTTCTTAAAAGATTTCTGCAGATTTTTTGAAGACAAAAAAAATCTGCAGTTTTTCTTCAATATAATCTGCAGAAAATTTTCTTATATTTTTCTTTTAAATATTCTTCAGATTTTTTGAAGACAGAAGAAATCTGTATTTTTTCTTCAATTTAATCGGCATAAAATTTTTCTCTATATATTCTGCAGATTTTTTGCAAGACAGCAAAAAATCGGCATTTTTTCTTCAATGTAATCTGCAAAAAAATTTATTATATTTTCCTCTAAATATTCTGCAGATTTTTTGAATACAGAAAAAAAACTGCATTTTTTCTTCAATTTAATTTAATAAAATATGCAAAAAAAATCTTTATTTTTTCTTTAAATATCTTGTAGATTTTTTTAAGAATTTGCAGTTATTTAGCAATTTTCACAAAATCATTAAACTTGACCAATATCCGTTTTTTTTTCTTTTCTTTTTGAAGATTTAACTGTATTCTCTAAATCTGCATTTCTTTAAATACATATTTTTCACCATATTCTCTAATATTGCAAGTTTATTTTCCATTTATCCTTTAACATCTAAAGCACACAACACACGTTATTTGCATGAATTTTACTCATTCTTTTACGAATTATAATTTTTAGAAAATATTAATTATAAGGCTTTTGAGTTTGCACTAACTAGTAAAGTCTTGACAGACTGAGTCAGCTTAAAAAATATAATACAGGGGTGGTGGCTACAGAAACTGTGAAAAAATTTCCCCGATTTAAGGCTTAATTATATTAGTTTCCTGGCTTTCTCCCAACTCAGAATCACTGTATGTGTACAATATACATTATTAAAAACACTTTTACCAGTTATTTAAAATGAAAATATATATATATTTTTATGAAATTTAATTTTTTAAAAATGGAATGAACATCCTAAAAAAATCTATTGAAACAGTATATTACATTTCTTGTATGTAAAAGAATACTGGAAATTTTAACAAAATACTTTTTTTCTAAAACTGCATAAGAATTCTAAGAAACATTAAAACTACTCTTTGCAACACAAGTTAAGTTATATTAACAGTAAAGGTTATAATGATCTGCTCAAAACTTCAATAACTAATTAGAGCTCTTTGCATGAGTACCAAAATAAGATGTTGGAGCATAAATATAAAAATAGTATAATTATACGTACCTAATAATATATATTTTTGCAAAGATTTAAACAAGAGAAACTGCCAAAATATTACTTCAAATCTTTATTCTTTAACAAATCATAAGAAATTAATTGCTCTAATCAAAAACTTATGCTTTTATAAATGAATATAAGTTTTTTTTATTCCATTTATTATTACAAATAATACTGCACATAAGATACTAATTTATAGATAATAACTCAAGTAACAAATAACAGCAACACAGTATTTTTATACTTTTATTACAACATAAAAATACATTTTTACATAAATTCACTGTAGTACACTTTCTACAATAACAACCAAGATGAAAAATGCTTACTGAAAAAGAATCGAACTGATGATAAATTACAGAATAAAAACTCATTATAATGAGTACCCAATTGAGAAATTAGAACTGCACATGGATTAAAAGCTTAAAATAAATTTGAAGAGAAAGAATATACTGAAATGTGTTACAATTTAAAATTATACTATATTTACATGGAAGCAAAATGTAACCAACTAGAGTGTATAAATGTTATTGGTGTAAAGGCAGTTTTAAATAAAGGTAAAACATAAATAAGTAAAAAAGATGTTACTTAAAACTCTTGATTACACACCCCAAGCAAAATTTTTGACATTTATAAAAATATTACACATATTTATCTGTAAATTTTATACTTAAAATTAACAATGTGTCTAAATTTATTGAAATACATTGCACACATAAAAAACTGACTTCTAAAATCACAAATAAACACATAAAAGTTACCCCCACCACCAAAAAAACTCACTTGGTAATCAAATATATTATTAAAGATAGCCATTTCCTGTGTAAATTTCTTTCTGCTATAGTCATGCAAGAACAAATTTTCCAATAATAAAAGCTCATTATTTGTTTTTCTAATATTTCATACATGGCAAATGTGCATTTCAGACTCTTTTTCAATGCAAAATCTTGAATTATTTACAAATACAACTTATGCTTCTGTATAAAATATCTACAGTTATATTTTGGTAAAATTCATATAAAAATATCACACATAAAATTCTCACTTACAATTAAATATAATATTTCTCTACTTTTAAATCTATAAGTGTTCATATACAATCATTCCTGACTAGTAAACATATATCAAATAAAAGACTAAATCTCACTGCTTTTTATACATTTATTTTTGTTTCAATGCAATATATAAATGCAATTCTGAACTGAAATATTTGAAGATATTTTTTCACAAATAAACTTCTAAATAAATAATTTAATAAAATGCTTTTAGTTTTCCTTGATTGCCTAATGAAGCTTTTAATCCTCCCGAAACCTGCAAAATAAATTATTTAATTAAAGAAAAAAATCTGCAACATAGTGAAGGACATAGCTCAGATTTTTTTTAAACAATTGGTTTGTCACAACAATTGAAAAATGTTCTGTAAATGTCTTTTACAAACTAGTGGTTTAATTATTCTTATATACAGAACAGTGAAAAAGGGGGTTTTAATGAACCTTTTGAACAAATTATGGAATTGTGTCTTGTCATGTACTCCCCACACCATTCTATTATGATTGGTTATTTTTAAGATGAGGCACACATCCATTTGTTTCGCACACATATTTGCAAATTTTTAAACAATATTTAGCTTTTTGTTTTGAAGTATATCATAGGACCTCTGTTAACCTTAGATACCTGTTATATAAAAGTTACAGTAAGAATCTTTAGTTAGTAACCAAGCAATGGCTTGCAAAATTTTAAACTAAAGCAAAAGTTAACTCTTTATGAATGAGAGAAATAAAAATATTCATAAAAAATTGTGCAATTTTTTTAGAATAAGTTGCAAAGCATTTGCAGCTATATTAAATAGATGGATGTCACTAATAGATGGATTTTCCTAAACATATGATAATTTTTAATTAGTTCACATAAACACAGTTATATTTCTATGAAAAAACAATCGTATTTAGAAAAGAAGTTATGCATTATATAACTTTCTAAAGCAAATTCATTACTAATCTACAATGAAAAAAATCAATTTTGTTTATTCGGTCTTACTATCTACTTCTTCAGAGAATCTGTAACAACTTTTTGGCATTTGAAACAAGTCATCCATGCATTTTATAAATGTCAGTGTCGATTAAATAGCATAGCCTAAAATCAATAAAAAAATCAAATTTCTTAAAATATATAAAGATATTTACCCCACAGCACTGAGTTCAACATCTAGAGTACATTCTTATAGGGAAGTATGAAGATGCGAGAGAAATGGAAAAAGCTAACTGTACCCAAATAATCTATT
>BGPR01010053.1:25335-54365 GCA_013235015.1 Araneus ventricosus
CATAAAACAATGTATTCAGGATGAAGATATCTCTTATTATTTTTAATGTCTCAGGAATTTTCAAATTTGCATTCAATTATAACATACGTCATGGATATGTTCAGAATGGCAGGTCATTTAACAAAGATTTTGCAGAATGTGCATAAATATAATATCAATCGTATAAAAAATACTTAATACTGATTTTGAAATACGATAAAGTGAATTTGAAAATGGAACTCACCGTAGTGCAAATCTTCTTAACTTCAATTCATTTTAATGCGCTGCCATGGATAGCGCTTCCTAAAATAAAAAAATGGCACCCAACTTGTGTAAACACAGATAAGGAAAGACGCTAAATCGTCACGTGATGATTTTTAACCAATGATTTTTCGAATATAACCAAGTGAGCAAAGCAGTAATTATAAAACGCTCCTAAAAGGATCGACGTATTCAGATTCTGTTATCAGTTTCTGGCGGGTAAGCAGTCGAAACAGGTTCTTGACTTTGAAAGTGTTTTAAAGAGCGTTTTTCGGTACTAAAAGATCGAAAAGGCGAATTTTTACGTTCGCTCCCTTTTGGAGTCCAGAAATCGCTCAATTGAATTTAGCGTGGATATCGTTGACCAGATGACGCGTAAATATTCTGTTCGGGCTGCTTCACGTAGATGTCAAGTGCATCTTTTCTATAATGAGTTGGATTTAGCAGGAACAAATGTCTACGTTAGCTACCAAGAATTGAATGGTAAAAAAATTACAAGGCATAACTTCCCATTTCAATTAGCTGAGGATTTAGGCGAGCTTTATTTCAAAAGAAAAACGAGCCCAAGATTGCCTCAGGAAATTTCCAACACTAGCAATAGACTCTCAAAGAAAATACGTCAATGCCAGATTGGACTTTGTAAGGGCAACAAAACAAGTGATGTGTGTAAAAATTGTTCTTATTATGTATGTGGAAAATGCTCTTCAAGCGTTGAAAAAGTTGTGTTGTGTAAAAATTGCGAATAGCAATAAAATATGTTTTATTAAAGGTAATTGGAAATTTATTAAAAAATATTTATTTTTTTATAAAAATAATCTGTTTTTCTTTAAATAAGTTGTTAAAAATATTATTAAAGTATTAAGTGGTATAAAACATTTGCATTTTAAGAAATGCATTTAATTCACTGAGCAGTAAATTTTATTGCTGTTGGTGCTTCTAGGTAGGGAGGAAGCTCGGCGCTTGTAGTGTTAAGCAACCAAGGATGATATGGGACAACCCGCCTGTTATCGAAGGAATATTTCCCTACTTGGACAGGTTCAGTGGCTTTTCTGCGATAAATAGGGTATCCACTAACATTTTTCTCTGTATCATCCTTGAATTGTTTCGGAAAACTTTTGTAGCATTGTCCTTCTTTCATGCATGGAGAATTTATATTTGTAGTTCCACATGGGCCACGTACCATACATTTTGTCAAAATTTGGAAGAGGCTAAGATCAGTGAAAGGATCTGGAAGTTCTGCACTCACAAACTTGTCAATATCCTCTTTATAGCGAATTTTGCTTTCTGAATCTAATGTTAGAAGAATGTGGACATTCGACAAACCTCGCTTTTGGAACTCAATAACATAAATACAGGCCAAAACAGTTCCAAATATTCCATACTTGCAAATATCTTTTAAAACTTATTTTAATTTCATGCTAAATACACGTACAATAATATCAGGTCGGTCTTCAGGACGTTGTACTTCCTCCATGCAATTTAAAATTTCAGACCAAAATGGGTTGCAAGTAAACGCCAGAAAGAGATCTGGCTTACCAAACTTGCGTACCATAGGCATTGCATCTTGGTAATTTTGTTGCATATGACGTGGACTCCCTTGGAAAGAAGATGGCGGTATTATGAGTTTTCCAGTGCGTATATTTTCATTATGTTCTCGACACTCTAAAGCATGTAAAAGCCCCCGATAAAGTTCAATTCGCAAAACTTTTTGATGTTCAATTTGCAAAAAATGTAAACGCGAGCCTTCGGTTTTAACACGCATCAACAATATATTGCTGAAAAAGCTTACCACCACTGTGCAAAATACTGAAACCTTTGCGCTTTGCTGTTTTCCTTTCTTCTACATGTTCCATTCAAGTGTTCTAACTACACTCGTCCCTTGTAAATAGCAAAGAATAGGTCATTGGATCACAGCATTGATTTAAAGGTGAAATGTTTTGGCATATATAACCAACTGGATACACACAAATGTCTCGGTTGGCTGGGGGCTCTCCATTATCACCTATAAATATAGCTGCTACTTCAGTGCATAAAGTAGGAGAATTATAGCGCCGTATATCCAAATTTTTGTCTTCCAAAAATACCATTTTCACTGATGTAATTGGGTGCTCTTGTATCAGTCGGTGCATTTGAAGATAAGACTGAGCAAAGGCATTGATTTCCTTTAACATAAAATCAATATTTCAAATACATGTTGCAAGCAATTTTGATTGTTACTCAAGCGTTTCTCTGTTGCCTCACTGGAGTCAAATATATAAAGCTGTCCGTAACTTTCTTTATGTTGGTCACTTACATACAGGGGGGAAACTCTGTGGTACACTTGGCCATGTAAACGGTAACAGTATGGTCCAGTTTCACGTGGTGGTTTAATTTGTGCTCCCATCGAAGAGAATGCTAAGGCAGAATTGTATTCCCGAATTCTCTGTCGATAATTTTTAGCATCAGGTGAATTTTCAGCTAGCAATGCTTTCAATAGTTCCGGTGCATCAGGAGATGCCTATAGCTGAACCTTTCCATCATGGTAACATTTTGTATACTTACGGGCGGTATTTTTCTCTTTCTTCCAATAAACAGCCAGAGAAAAACCGCACTGTTCGAACATAGTTCCACAATTATGTTCCTCAACATCGTTTCGAATACACACGCATTTTGGGCGACGGCGATTATCGGCTCCGTTTCGAATACTTCGCCTTACAGTGGATTCCTAAACTGTTTCCTGGCTCCTTTCAGTTCACCTTTGTTCATTCCGGATAATATATCCGACAGCAAGACTTAAATTCATTATTTTTAGAAATTTCCAACTAATAAAAATAATTTCCAATAAACGTGATCAAACTTACTGATTTCGAACTTTCCGCTATTGTAAACAAAACAAACTTGCGAGCTGTTGCCAAACGGCGATTAAGAAATTCGACCCTTTTCTGTCGCCACGTAAGAAAATTATATATATAGATTGTTACGAAGTTGTAAAGTTATTTCCCTAACATGCTTATCTTGGCCACCATATTGGCGACAAAAGGAATCTTCTTGAAAAATCCTGAAATGTGGTTCCATCTCTACTATGAACCAGTAATGTCAATGACCTTCAAGAGATTACGTCACTTCCTACGTACTGACGTCACTTCCTATTAAAAATGTATAAATCAAGCTCTCAAACCAAGAGCAGTTGTTTTACTTGGATCAGCAGAGCAAGCTGGTGATCTAATAAGACATTGAGCACTATTGAAAGTGCTGTGACTGACTTAGTGGCAATCTCTGTTGTTAATTTATGAAAGTTGTGTTTAGTCTTGCTACGTGTACTTAGATTTTTTTATAAAAATCTTCATGGAATAAAGATTTCTTTTTTATCCTGCTTGTTGGATACATTCATATACACCCGCCAAACGATTTTTGTAACGATATATTATTCGTTATTGATTTATTCCTGATTTTTATTTATTTATTTATTTTTCAAAGTTTGCATTTTTTGATATGTTTTGGATATATATTTTCTGGAATTTCACCTCTTACACGTTCTTTTAGCATCAGTGTCCTGATCTACTTTCGCTTCTCTCTATACCGGGTCATGTTCTTCTGCTTTTAGAATTTAGGCTTCGGCACGGGGGGCGGGGGGGGCTACAGGTTCAAGGCCACCAAAGATTCGCACCGTACGTTGGCATGGTTCATGTTGAATCTGATATGGATTATCAAGACCTTTCGCCCGGTGTTTTAAGGTAGAAATTAGGGTACGTAGGTGCTGTTCAGCTGTCTTTTTCATATTTTTCATCACATATCCTCGGTTCAAGGTCAAAACCTAAATAACCCTCTTGTCTTGAAAATAGAATATTTATATCAAAGAGTCCTTCCTTAGACATATGGATATCTGGACGTTACTATACATGAAATAAACCTCTCTTGATGTCTGCTAAGAAACCTATGACTATGTCACAGAAGTATCTGAACACCATTCTTGAAAACTAATATATATAGATACATATGTTTCTCAAATGAATTTGTATAAAAGAATTCTGAAATAATGTTTTTCAACATCTTCATACAGGGTTCCCACTTATATCCGTTACACCCCCTTAACTTCTAAACGGTGACAGCTTAGACTATAAAGTTGGTGTCTAGGTATAGTAAAAAGGCTAAGCGCTACCATCAGACAACTTACAACTCCATCTGTCGGCAAATTGTGGAATTAGCGGTCCTATCTCGTAAACGGTGAAAGATACGAGAAAAATGTCAATTAGAAAGTTGTAGAGCCCTCTCGATTTAATACGAAAAGATAGCTTGCTCACATTAATACTCAAAACAGAATGTAAAAAATGAGGATTTGTTTCATTGTGATTTTCAAAACTATGGCGTCGTGAAACGCGAGTATAGCGAGAAAAAACCACCCTACGGACTAAATACCAGCCTGCGTTGTGGCTCAGGAAAAACGCACGCGATTTGCATTCCGCTATTTGCAGGACCATGGTTCTGTCCCCACCAGTTGCGTGTTTTACTGAATATCTCTACAAACCATGAAAACGTTCTGCTGATCTTGCAAAATCGTCTCTTCAAACACGCAACTCAACCATGTCCGGTTTAAAAATCACATGGATTTCATGTATTATGCAAATGAGGATGGAACGTCATACCTGTTCACCAGAGACTACTGCTATAAAAAGGATCTTTCTTCTGGGTTGTACGTTAAAGCTGAGGGTTATGGCAAAATTTGGCATTAACGAGTATTGCGAGATTTTAATTTACGGTGAATGTAGGCGTAAGGCAAAATCAGCTGCAAGGGTGTATCGTGAACGTTTTCCTGAAGGTCTGCATCGTACATGGCAGATCATCTTAAAAGTTGTAAAACGTTTAAGGGAGACAGGCTGTATGACCAACCGACCTCGAGTTCGAAGACCTGGTAATGTAGGACGCAAAGTGCAACCTGAAAATGTGCTAGCATATGCTCTCGCCCATCCTCAGAGCAGCACGAAAATGATCAGTGAAAATTATGGCCTCTCAAAAAGCTGCGTTTGGACAATCCTACATGAAGCAGGTGTTCATCCTTACCGATCCACACCTGAGCAGGGATTCCTGCGAAGAGATACTGAGAGATGTTACACGTGTTGCAACTTTGTGATGAATAACTTAGAGGACCACCCAACATTCCTGGCAGATATAGATATAATATGGACAGATGAGGCATGTTTTTCGCGCAACGGAATATTTAGTGGACAGAACGTTTATAACTGGTCGCTGGATAATCCGAGATATGCTGTCAAAGTTCGACATCAACTACGTTGGTCGATTAATGTTTGTGCGAAATTTTTAAGGACCAATTTGACGAGTATTTTACGAGGGAACGTTAACGGGACACCGATACTTCGAGCTTCTCCAGGATGTAATAACCGACTTTGTTGAGAATCTACCGTTGCACCAACTCCGAAATGTATGGTTTCAACATGACGGTGCCCCTCTGCGTAAGATTTCAAACGTTAAGCAGTATATAATGGAGACATTTCAGAATCAAATCATCGGGTATGGTGGTTTCGTAGAGTGACCCCGCACTCGCCTGACTTGACCCCATTGGACTTCTCCTTATGGGGACAGATAAAAGGGCAGGTATATGCGACCCCTCCGCCAGCATTGCAGGATCTTCGACGACGCATAACTGATGCTTGTGTCTCCGTAACATCTGCCATGTTTCACAATGTGCAAAGAGAAATCAATTCCAGAGTACAAATGTGTATAGTGGCTAACGGAGAGCATTTGCAGCAATATAAATAAATGATCCAGAAGACAGGAACGTGTCTCAGTTTCTTTCTTCCGCTCTTTATGATATGACAATTTTCGAAATCGTGATCAAACAAATGTTCATTTTTTTATTTCTGTTTTGAGTATTAATGTGCACAAGGTATCTTTTCGTACTAAATCAAGAGTGTTCTACAACTTTCTAATTGGCATTTTTCTCGTATCTTTCACCGTTTACGAAATAGGGCCGCTAATTCCACAATTTGCCGATAGATGGCGTTGTAAGTTGTCTCATCGAATAGCGCATAGCCTTTCTACTATACCTAGATACCAACTTTATGACCTAAGCTGTCACCGTTTAGAAATTAAAGGGGGGGGGGGTAAACGGATATAAGTGGGAACCCTGTATATTGATCATCTGTGTTTGGTGGTATACCTTGATTTCTTTCTTCATTTATCACAGTTTGAGTCACAAAAAATAAACAATAAAAATAAATGATAATATATATAATGAATAATATGAGTACATAGATGCTCTTTATATGGAAACAAACATCATCTGAAATCAGTTTAAAAGAAATCAATTAATTTTCAATCCGTATATAAATTTGTTTGCTATCACTCTTTTCAGAATTTATCCAAATCAAACTTTTAAAGTTATGAGGGAAAAAACTTTTTACCGGAAGGGAAGTCTCAAAAAGACTACAACCACTGACTTGTGCAGTTTCTCTTCTGGATATTGGAATGGGAAGAAAAAAATTCCCAACTCAAGTTCTTCATCGTAGGGCTAGTTGGTCGGTGTGGAAAATAATAAAAATCCAGAAATACAAAACAAAATTCTCATTATTTCATTACTGCATAAAATATAAAAATAAAGAAAAAGATAGTCTGGTAGGAACAAATCACTTTTATAGGCGGATGGAAATTATATAAATCACTTTTATAGGAGGATTAAAATAAATGAAGATGATAAAAGAAATACAGAAATAAAGTAATTATGATTGACTAGACAATTGTAAAATATTAATAAAATATTTTAAAAATAAAATTAAATTATAACCGCTGTATTTAAAATGAAGCGAACATCTTTTTTTATTTTCAATCCTTTGTCAAAATAATTTTTTAAAAAATCTGAAACCAGAATTATTTTTACCACTAAATTTCTCTTGACATATACTTTCTTTAAAAAATTAATAATACTTTCATTCTGAGAAATAAAATTTATCTCGGTACTTTTTTGTCTTTAACATGCGTACAAAAATAGCTTATCACTTTTCTTTGTTTACTTTGCCATATGAGTAAGAGATGAAAATAGCTTTTAAGTGTGAATGATTCATGGTATGGAGAAACAGCTATCTTCTGACATATTGAAAATAATGACAGATAATATACTTTATTATTATGAATTACGAAATGGAAATCCGTATAAAGTTTAAACTCCAATAAACTTCTTATCAAAAAGTCTTGGTGATAAGGATTTATTCACAAAGCTTTACAAAGTCTTGGTGTGTATCATATTATTTCTATCCAATGCCTGACTTATATTGAGAAACATTCTGGAAAAAATAAGTTTGTAATCATCTAATTTTTATGTTAATTATGAGTTATTTTAAATCGATGGTATTTTCAAATTATTACTAAATCCTTCCAAATTTCATTTTTTAAAATTACAGTAATCTCTTATCTGAATTAAATACAATTTTGAATCACTGAAAACTTAATTAGTACGTCGCAGTGGGGAAGGAAAAGTGATTTTATCCTTGCCTAGCAGCAAATATTTTTGTTCTGAATTTGACTATTTATAAGGAACATTTAGAGGATTCCTTACTACTAAAAAGCCTATAAATGTCATAAGCTTTCCTAGCCGGCTTCGACGACAAGATCTTTCTATCATCATATTAATAATATTAATTTTGTTACGTAAATTGACTTTAAAACTTGCTATTTATTTAATTTTTTCGAAGTTCAATGAATTAAAAGCTACAAAAACACATAGAAATTATTTCTAAAAAAATTAAATAAAACAGAGCAAGAAACCATATTAGCACTTTAATTAAAATTCTGTGCTTAAACAGAATAAAAAATACATTGAATGTTTGGCATCTCATGATGTTTATGGTTTATATCACTACATTCAACAGTGAAAAAAATTAGGCAGAATGGCTCTAAAAATGATTGTAATGGAGATATTTTTTAATTTTGTTTATGAAAATTCTAACTTAAAATAAAACATTTACAATTTATTTAGCTACTCATAAATACATATTTAAGAAACTTTTAACATAAAAATGAATAAAATAAATATCTGAAGGAGATTATCCTACAATATTGTTTTATTCATGGAACTAAACTGTCTTCAAATAATATTCTAGCGGTAGATTTACTGCTATAGCTTATGCTATCAACCTTGTGCGATGCTATATTTATTGTTATTGCGGAAAAACAAGTAAAATAAATCACTCGGGCGGCTAAAAGGACTGGATCATTTTACTTCATAATTCTTAAAGAGGGGAGGGGTGTAGCAGTCTCCTTTCTTTCCAACAATATTCCGCGGCCGCGGTGACCTAGTGGCAATGTCTCGGCCCTGGGGCCGGAGGGCCCCAGGCTCGAAACCCGATTCCACCGAAGACACTCCGCGTATGTGGGCCCGTTGCACGCCAAATAATACGCAGTGTGCCAAACGTCCGACCGCTTTTATGGGGCGAAAGTTTGGAGAATGTGGCAAACTCAGGTGTCGGCTACAGTTTCAAAATTACGAGGTACGATTAAGTCCCAAAATATCCCTCGTGCTGTTTCAAAACGGGAAGTTAATATAGCTAAGCTAAATCCAGTAATATTCCAGATTTAATGAATATTTAGAGATTTCATACTGTAATCTGAAGATTAATTTCATTAATGCGAAACTTAACTTACAAAATGAAACAACATATCACGCGATAATGTCAAGACAATAATAGAAACAGAAAATTAGAAAAGAATTCGGCAGATAGACGTTGTCAAGGATCACCCCCTGCTGGGATTCAAAAATTGGGATAAATTTTCAGGAGAGGAAACCGACGGTCAGGTCAAATAATATGGTACCCTCAAAAAAGCAGAAGAAAGAAAAGGCAAAAAACTTACTTTCTGCGGCGGAATAATAGTGATGAGTCATTCTCAAGAAAAAAGGCACAAGTAGCTAAAAGAAAATTTATTTTACAAAAGTTTGTAAAAAAATCTTAAAACTTGCATGGATGTTTCCATTTTAGCTTAACAAATAACCTTATATTAGTGGTCAAGTTTTCTATTTTATTTTTCACTGTTTTGTTTTTAGCTTCAAAAGTTTTCGCCTGTCTACAAAGGAGACATAATAGTCCACAGAACTTTTACATTTTAAACGAAAGCATAATTGACTAATTATTGGGCAAATTTGGAACAGATTTATTTCTTATAATTAAACAATAAAATTAGTTTTTAAAAACCAGTGAAATAAAACATAACATTTTAAAATAGATAGCACTTTTAAATAATGGCACTGACTGTGCATTAGTTAAATAATATTTAAAATGGTCATAAACCAGATTTATAGAGTTTGATTTTCACTAAGAAATTGACGTCATTATAACTCATCAAATTTATTTGCTTCACAGGAATAAATATTTTTTTTTACTTTAATTAAATATTTTTACTCTTATACTATTTACTTTAATTAAATATATCAGTAATAAGGAACTCGAATCATATTTATATAAATATCGGCCTTAACTCAGAAGATTGGTGACTACTGCCTTCCCAATGACTTTAAAGAGAATATATTAGTAACCAACTTGAACGAAGTAATAAAACCTCAAAAAACTTGTTAAATTATTTAAAGCCTTTGGATCAGCAATTTTTACCATTCCTATTACGTTTCAGTACAACTAAAAATATAATGATTTTAACAGCGCAGGGTTGAATTTTACTTTGGCCCACGCGCGTCTTAGTGTTCGCTAAGGAAATGAGCATTCTCTCTGGTTAACATGCCAAATGCGAATTTCAAGGAAAATGTGGTCAGTCCGAAGAGTTAAATGCGAATGAAAAAGAATGCCCACCAGAAGTCAGAATTAACAAACATCTGCGCACATTCCAATCACTAGTCCAACCCCGGATGCAAACAGGCTCCAGTTTCTAGCCGCTACCCCCAATGGACCTTATGCATGTGACGTCACATCCTCCGACACGTGACCTGCCGGCGGCAGCCATTGGTCAATCTTAAACAGCTGACTCAGAACTGCTTTTATTTCTGAGTCACTTATATTACAGGCCGATCGTTTTGTTTATTCCTCCACAGCTGTTTTTCTATACTCTCGATCCCAAACGGTGCATAAGGTCCATTCCACAGTTATCTGACATCCTTGCGCGTAGGGTGTCTTTTTCCAAGGAAAAACAAATCAAGATTGTACTGTACCAGCTTTATAAAGACCTAAAATTATCGTTTTAAACAGCTAAATCTCAAAAGAAATTATCGTTTTAGGCAGGTTCAAAATACATTGAATAAATAGGAATTCAACACGGACCAAAGAAAATATCGTTATAGACACTATTGTTATACGCAGGTGTCACTGTATATAAAATTTCCAATGGGAAAACATGTAATTTTCTTAAATTTAACAGTTTTTTCTAAATATATAGTGTGAAATTATTATTTAGGATTTGTCACTTTTGAATTCTTTCCGAAATAAATTATACTAATTTCAAAGCTTCAAATTTAAACTGCTGAAAATTTATGACCGACTTAGGCTATTCAGTTGTATTTAACATATTTCGAGTTCTTTTGATTTGAGAAATCGTGTTTAAATTACACATTCTACCGTGTCAATAAATTTAATAAAAACAGTTTCTAAAAACAAACAGTTAGTTGATAAAACTGATTTATTACAATTATTTCCTATTTTTTTAGTTTGAAATTCTTAATTAATTATTCTAAATCTTATGGAACTTGGAAACCACATTTTCTTGAAAATTCTATTAAGCTTTGCCTGCGGCTTTGATTCAAAATTTAATTACATTAGACGATTAGTTGGTAACTGAGCTCTGAAAATATTAAAATTGTGTATTGTCATTGAGTATACTCAAACATACCGTATTTCGAAAAACTAGCACATCAGGAAGTGATTTCAAAATTCGTTAATTATTTTTTTTCATTTTAGAAACGCAAAACATATCAAGTAAATAATAGTTTGTAAAAACAGTGACAGCTGTTAAAGAATATCGGTTTTAGTGCAGAATAAAGTGCAACAATTTTAATAAATTGTGAACTATTTTCAGGTTCTGTTTTGATATACTGTATTTAGGAAGTTATTGCAGGTTCGGGATTAATTTTGAGCCTTTATTAGAAGATGTATTTTATTCTGGCGTTGCATGTCATTCTTGAAACATGCACACCTATTAAAGGAAGAATTTCTCTCACTTGTCAATATATTTAATGGTATAACTGCACGATTTGATGCTAACTTTATTACAGCATAGGGTATTAAGATTATGCCAGTACCTCACTAGTATTTCAGAGGCGCATGTTGAAATTTAGCCAAGTCAAAAATTTGATGCCTGCTGCACAGCTACTTAATTATAACCGTAGTATTATTTGAAATAAAATCGAATGCATAATTTGAAAATGTGTATTCACTTAAAATTAAATATTATTTTTCTCATTTTAAGCAAAGCTGTATGTTTTTAAAAAAATTCCGAAGAAGAAATTTTTTTGAACTTTATAAAGGAAAAAACCCATAGGGCACATAGGCTTTCAAGAGCAAGACAGGTAAAACAAAATGTAAAACATTGTGTGGGTTTTCAAATGATTTACAAAATTACATTGTTTTACATTTCAAGTTCAGTTGTTTAAAAAGACTTTTTTTGGCTGGCTTTAATACAAAAAGTTATTATATACAATTTAAATATTTTACTGGTATCTTTAGTTATTTTCTTATAAAATATTGTTACAAGAAAACTTTACCAGATGCAAGCTTATATCTAATGTAATATTGAATAGAAAACTTATGTACCTGTATTTAGAGAAAAAAATTTAAAGCTGTAACTTGTTTCTATAAGCAAGAGATTACCTTTTAAATTTTTGACTATTTCAAATTTTCGGGGGAGGGAGGAGTGCTCCCTTTTCATGGAAGATAACTTTTCGGTTCTCATATCCTGGAGATCCAAGAATTATTTGACCACAGTTTAAAATATTTGTAATTTTTTTTGCTATTTTACCTAACTGTAATGCATTGTAGAAGATTTTCTGAACTTTAGTTTACTTTATGAAAGAATCAATATATAGCAGATGAATATTTTTTTTCATATTTAACTTGAATTTAAAAATATCTTACTGTTATGTATTTTCTGATTTAATTAACAAACATTATACTCTTTTTATGACAATTCTACTTTCTTTGAAATAAAATATGAAATTTTTGAATAAAAATATAATTTATCAATTAAAATTTTCTAATTAAAATTAAAGTACTCTGTTCATTGGCCTAAACTATTTGTTGGAATTTAATTTGCTGGTTTTAAATGTGAAGAAAATAATGCGATTGAAAACAAGATTCACTAATTTTTTCATTAGTTTGTTTACTCCCATGTATTATTCAGAACCAAAGATAAGAATAAAACAAAATCAGATTATTCAAAATACAGGAAGCGACTTATAGAAACTAATTTTTTTGCTTAAAATATTTTATGTACATCTCTGTTTTATGTTTCTCTGCATCGAGATGAAAAAGTAAGCTGAAAAGTATCATCACATTTAGAAAATAAAAATTTTAAAAAACAAATATATCGTTCCTATAATTAAATATATCGATTAATAATTATAGTTTAAACCGCTACTTTCTTCAAACACAAAAAAGTACTTAACATTTCTGTACAATACCATTATGCAAGACACGTAAGATTTTATCAAAATTCTTAATATTATATAATTGAATGAGCATACCCTATTATCTACACTAGCATACTAAGATCTTAAATATTGGAACTTAAATTTCTCACTGTAAGAAATCGCTTCAAAGTGCAGATATTTTGTGTGAAATGCGCATATTACGATTTTGTAGTGCAAGTTATTTCTCGTCTAATATATGTATCGGAAATAGATTAAAACTAAATATATTCTTCGTGTAAAAAAAATTCAATTACCTTCGAACATATTAAATCACTCGGAAGCTCTTACAGTATCAACAATATCCCCGAATTTAAAGCAAAATCTTTTGCATTTATTACTTTTATTTATTGTAGTTGTCTATCCTTCAACACTTTCTCAGATCTCTACACCTGCTTCAGAAGATAAAACTCGATAAAATATAGTAAAGAGAAAAAGTGAAGAGAGAATCAGGCTTTCATTTTCAATTTTCTCCAGACCCACGCCGGAAAAATAGATCGATATTTAATAGAGAGTAGCAAGATCTGATGGATAGTTTATTTGTAAGACGTAAGCCCCGGTACCTTGTCAAGTGGGACGGTAAAGATTCAATATTCTGAAAAATGCGAATAACAATTTATGAATGGAAAAATACACGAAATTACATTTGTCTGCATAAAAGAAATCGAAAATAGAAGATATATCAGAAGGCCTCTACATGTTTGCAAGTATATTGAAATAAAGGTTAGCTCATATTTTTCTTCAAAAGGAATTGACTGTTTTCCTCATTGTTTCCTCAGCTCCACAAATTTTGAATTGTTTCAAACTTATTGAGAATGCAAATAAGGGAACAGTGAAAAATAAATTATGGTATTGCAGTTTTTTACAAGAAGCACTGTTTGCTTAATTTTGCAATATACGATAATCCCTTTATATCATGGTGCTGCATATCTGCAACAAACCCAAAAGGCGCTGTCTTTTTTACAGTAAGATCTTCAAGTCGATTTCATTGGTTGTTGCATTACTGTAGTTAACAATATTTTATCATATATTCCCCAACAGATTGTGATACTGAGGTGATTTTTAGGAACAAAGATTCAGTTGGCAATTAAACATTTTCACGAGGTTGCTCCTGAAAATTCTGCAGAATTTAGTGAAGTTAAAATCAGTGGACAAATCTTTTTGTGAGAAATGTGGTGAAGGTCTTTGTTAAAACAAAACTATCAACTGTTTTAAAAACTGAAATTTTTAATTTTTCATTATGTTGCAAAAACGGAAAAAACTTTTTTTTGTTAATAAATTTTTATTTTAACGTGAAATTTTTTAAAAATTATTTTGTCCATGCTTACAATGATGCATTCTAACGTCCGAGAATTTTTTTTTAAAATTGGAGTTGCTATGATATAAAGGGATTTATAGCGGCCGAACGGAGTAATTCATTATTTCCAGTAACTCTGTTACTAGCCTTCTTAGTCTACTAACGGAGCAACTATTTTTGTTTTCCTATACTTTTCTTTAGCGCATTCAAATGTGTGTTTGATATTTTCGAAATAGAGGAAAAAGGTTATAATTTGACGGAAAAGTCTAAGAGTTTCGGTTTTTCTTAGAATGAAAAGATAACTTCTCAATGGAGAGAAAGAGATTCAAAACAAAAAAAAAACTTTATTAAATGTGACATTCAATTCATGCTGAAATAAAAACTAAATTTATTAAACATTATTGAAAAATATTTAGGTATCTTTGTTTTCACATGAAACAGATAAAATAAGTTGTTCTCTTTTTTTTATTTAAAGGATAATAAAATGTGAACTTTTCTATCACATACTTCAAATCAAAAATTTTGATATTAGAATAACGAAGTCAACCTGAAACTAATCAGGTAAACTTAACATATAATTTTAAGAAAAATTAGTGAAATTATACTATTTAAGCACATACATTTTATGGTGATGTTTGATTTATTTCGCGTCTGTATGGGCATAAGATACAGGTTTGACTATGACTCAACCAAAGAATTACTAATTCTCTATCATAGAATACTCACTATATAATTATTCGCAGTTATTAATATTCACAAAACAAGCCTTTTACAAGATGGTTATGTCAAGTATACTAATCTTCAGAAGCATGATAAGAGATAAAAATATATACATGTAACTGCTTTGCTCCATTAGTTAGACTTACTGAGCGGGCCATCGTTTTAACTCGAAGAAAAGACATTTCATGTTGAAATAAAAGCAGGGCTCCATGCACGATGATAATTATATACAGTTATTTACATTTTACAAAGAAAAGAAAGGAAAACATTTTTCCGGTTAAACAACATCCGATCTCTTCGCGTGCCTTACTTCTCACCTACTCTCAGAGAGTCATCTACGTAAAGGGAAGGAGATAGCGCCATCTGGTGGATAATTCCATCTGTTAAATAATCCCCCTCTGGTTCCGAAAAATTCGTCCTGATGAGGAACCAGGATCAGAGTTCAATTGTCTCTTGGGTCGTCCTCGTTTTCGTAAGGGGACCACAGGTTTTGAAGTAGTGTCGGAACACAATTTTAGGGCGGAGACATGATAGGAATCGTGAGTTTGGTGTGGAGATTCTTAACTCCCCAATTCGTACGTGATAAGTGATCTTTGAGTGACGATGATGTAAAGTCCTTCTCGTTCCGGCAGAAATTTTGCAGTTCTCTTAGCAGAAGCCTTACTAACTGGGTGTAGAGTGACTCACACTTTATCTCCAGGCTTGAAGATTTGAGCTTTTCTCCATCTCTTCTTTTCATCTGTGTATGTTCCACATGTTCCTTTACCTGGGATGTAATTTTCGTGAATCGCTTGAGATACGGGGTGATCTCAGGCACAAAATTATCGATGTTAATGATTACACGTAGATCATGGGTAACATCATGAGTTGTTCGAATCTCTCAGCCAAACTGGGGGAATGAAGAGGTCTGCCCAGTGGTATCACATTTCACATTGTTCATTTCAAATCAAGTTGCAAGCGAATGCGCATACCATTCATAATTTTGACCTCCTATGAAATGACGAGTCTTGGTTTGAGATCAGGATTCTTCCTTTATACTGGGTTTGCCTGAGGATACTACACAGGTATCAAATCTTGTTGGATGTCCAACAGCAAACACAGATGTTGCATGACTGAGCTGAAAAATTGTGTCCCATTATCTGATATCAGTTTACGAGATAATCTATATCTTAAAGCAACTTCTTGGAGAACTACTGCACATTCTTTGGCAGTAGCATTTAAGAGTTTAAAAAGTTCTACACACTTTGTCGAACAGTCCTTAATGATAAATATGCGATTTTTGTGATCTTTGGTCTCAGGTAATGGGCCAAATATATCTATGGCTGGGGTTTTAAACCTTTGAGAGTAGACAGGTGTCTGACAGGCTTTTGATTATCAGCTTTGTATCTGCTGAATTCCGCACAGTTTTCGACGTAATCGGAGATAAACTTCCGCATTCCAGTGAAATATTATCTTTAGGTTACTCTATGAAAGTTTCCTTTAGTACCATAGTGTTCAGCAGTTGGAGCGTCGTAAAACGTTTCCGGAACTCTTTTTCGTTCATGAGAGTAGACCACCAACTGGGTTTCTTCTAACTGGGAATCTGGTGAGAATCTATACAGCACTCCTTGGTTCATCAAGTAACCTCTACTAGTCCAATTAGATTAATCCCCATCTTTGACATCTTTTTCAAAGCATTCGATTATTTTTCGCAGTTCTTCATCTTTCATTTGTTCTTCTCTTAAGTTCTTCGGACTATGGCTTGGGATATCAACGAGATTGTGCATACTTCACAAGCGGAGTTTTGTATTCACATTCTGGGCGTGACAATATAAAAGCAATCCTATTTGATTTACCAGGAAAATACTATATTTTCAGACTTGTACTCCTGTAACTGTAGTGCCCCTCTAGTCAACCTTCCTGACGGTGACTGTAAACGCATTAGAAAACTTAGTGATTGGTGATCAGAAGCCACACGAACTTCTGACCATTCCATATATCCTCTAACCCATACTGCCAACCTATTTCCCCATACCCATGAGTTTTTCTTGTTCGTGATATTTCTCAAGGGTCTCGAAATAACAGCAAAATTTGGGATCAATCTGTGATACCACGAAAACGTCTGCAGAAAGGATTGAACTTGTTTGCAGTCTTTGGAGACGGGAATGCAAAATAGCCGAAACTTTGTCGGGATCAACTTGTAAGTCACGAGAAGTAACCCAGTGTTCCAGGTACTGGACACGAGTACAAGCAAACTTACATTTATCTCTATTAGAATTCAAGTTGAACTGTGAACTGTTGAAGACGTTTGGAAACAGCTTTGAGATCCCTAAGGTGCTGCTCAAAGGAATCTGAAATCACAATGATATCATCCAAGTACACAAGGATGCTTATTTCAGGTAATCCTCTACAGAAATTGTCCATAAGTCTCTGGAACATTGCAGGAGCATTGCACAACCCAAATGACATTCGAATGAAGCGGAAAATTGCATAGGGATAGTTAAAGGTAGTCTTATCCCGATGTGGAGGATGGAAATTTACCTTTTGATATCCACGCTTAAGGTCAATGGTTGACACATAAGCTGAATGCTCAGCCTCATGGAACAAATCATCCATACGGGGCAATGGATATACATCTGGAATGGTATTTGCATTCAGTTTTCGGTAGTCAACACACAGTCGTACTGTATCGTTTCGCTTTGGAACCAGCACCACAGGAGCAGCATAAGGAGACTCGCACTCCTCAATAAATCCTTTTTCTAAAACATCAAGTTCTTTTCGTAACAGTTCCTTCTTTGCTGGAGGATTGTCTACTGTGTTGATGTAATGTTTAACATAAGGGGTAAATTCTCCCCTAGATAGAAAGTGCTCTCATATATCCTTAACAAGTTGTTAACTTCGGTCTTTTGCACTGAAAATAAATTTTATCCTTCTGCACGCAAATCGAAAGAGTTAATAGATACATTATGCTGTTCGTCAGAAACAGCATCTATATATTTGCCAAAGGAAAACTTGTGACGAGGATCGTCATCAAAATACCATCTTTGGTTTTTCACATCTAGGATGACACCAGCCGCCTGAAGGAAATCCAAGCCTAGGAGAGTTCGTCTACCCTTGGCTTCTTGCAATATTACCAATTCTATGTTAACTTTTCTTCCTTCAATTTTTATCATGACAATAGCAGTAAACACATTTCTTGGGGTTTGTTGGCCAGTCATGATAGACTTCTGCATTAGGACTTTTTTTGTTTTGAATAGTTCATACAGTCTTTCATCTGCAATGGAGCGGATAGCTTCAGTGTCAGCACGTACTAGCGCATTAATCCTACAAATGAATATGTCGATGAGAGAAGTCGGCTTTTTGGGGTCTGTAAATCAGATGTACAGGTGTGCATTATTCACCTGTATGCCCTTTTTTGCTTGTGTGCAAGTTGGGCACTTGCTTTTAATGACTCCTGGCTTACCGCAACCGAAGCAAGTCGGTTGCAGTCTTTCTCTAGAGAATATACTGATCTTCATGGAATGGATGGTTAGGAGGTTTTCCTAGCCTGGGATTTCTTCGTGTTGAGTTCCCCCTCTTTTCTGAATTGGAGACAATTTTGTCTTAGACTTGGACAAACTCGTAATCATCTAACTTTAAAAGAAAAGATTCCACTGTTTTGATTTCAGCCCATTCATCAATGTAATGATCTTTTATATCAGGAGGAATCGACGTTTTATTTGATCAGTGATGATCAAGTCAGAGAGTTGGTCATATGTTTTGATCTCTAGGCTTAATATCCATTCATTGAAGTAATTTTTTAACTCGTAGGCCAAGTTTTCCCAAGTGATGTCTTTTAATTTGATATTCTGAACGAACAATCATCGAAACCATTCTGGATTAAGTCTGAATTTCTTTAGAAGAAAAATCTTAACTTTGTCATAAACTTCTAATATTTCTACTTCTTCCCTGGCTACTATTTGAGCAATATCAAAAGGGAGAAATCCTATAAGATTAGATGGCCAAAATTCTTTTGGAATTTCAACTCATTGTGCTTGCCGCTAAAATAAGACTAAGTACGGACTGATGTTATTTTGTGATGCATCAATTTTTGGCACAAAAGAGAGGAAATCCAATTTTGGTTTGTATTGAGCGATCGGGTTTGAAGTAATCAAAACATTTTTATTTTGAAGTTGCAATTTTTACAGCTCAAATTTTCTAGTCTCCTTTTCTGCCCTTTCTGTCATAATTGTGTCCCAGCATGTTTTTTGCGAAAGTCTCTTCATAATTCTTGTGAGATATTATTAACTCATTTAGATCAGCTACTTTCCTATTACATTCAACCTGGTCCCCTCATTCTGCAGCAAGAATTTATAAGTCCCACTTCCTGGCTTTGATTAGTAAAAACATTTTATTTTTGTTATATGCACTTAGATGAATAAATTTATTACTATTGACGAACAGATTATATTATTTAATTCACTGTTAACACTAAGATTACAGAAATATCAAATATGAAACAGAATTTAACTGTAAGAACTCACAATTTCAATTTCGTATATTCTGCTCTTAAGAAGAAAAATATAAAAATACCAAATGCAGATGTATATAAACAAAAAATATTAAAATTTCAAATGCAAAAATGTATATATGCAAAATATAGAAGTTTCAAATGCATTTGTATATACGGAATATGCAATATCAAAACACTTTTAATTTCTTTCAATTAAAAACACTATAACTGTAAGCACATTAAGAAAAAAAATGACTTATGTTTATCTGTTGCTATGATTTTATCATATATGATAATGCCAAAAATGTTGTACACTATGATAAATACTCAAATAAAGCAATATATGTAATGAGAAGTAAAAATAAAACACTCAGCAGAAATTTTTTTAAAGCTATAACATCTCACCGAACCCTAATTTTGAATAAAGATGACACTAAATGAGCACATATAATTCAAAGTTACTCAATAAGAATCAAATATTAAAACACATAACTCTTTTTTTGTAAGAATACTTTCGTTTCACAGACAATTCAGTAAAATTCGCAGGTAGCCAACTGCAATTCTTTCCATCACATGAAGGTTTATGGGAATCGTATCACTCACAAAAATAATTTTCTATTGAAGTAATACACGAGAAAGGTATATCAGTTTCACTTTCACTTTGAACACCAAATATTAACTGAAAACAAAACAAGAACAATTTCAGAACTAATCATTAATACTATATACAGCATGGAATTAATTAAATAAATTAACTTTTTTTATTCAGAATACAGTAAGTATTTTCTTATTACTAACACTATGCAAGTACAGCATATTTCAAGTATTTCATGCACTTCTGGTTTCATTGAGGAAACAGTAATGATTTCGTAGTACATAAGCCAAATCAAGTAATAGATCAAAATGTAAGAATATACCACAGTTAACATACAGTTCTGTAAATTATTAAAGGAAGAAAAATATGTATAGTAAGAAATTTCGATTCAGTATGAAGCATTTATATTAAGATTTGGATGAACCAAATAAATTAATCAGTTTCTAAATAAAAACATGCAAAGATTTACATTTATACTAATAAGTAGTTTTATAAAAATTCAAGTGTTAAGGAACTTACAAATAAATTGCAAGAACATAATGGTTAGTATTACTAAAAATTTGGATTAAGGATGAATCAAAATATAAATTGATCGGAGAGATCCAAAAAATTATAAAAATTCAAAACACTTCTGTTCTGAGTCACTTCAGCTGAGCTTAATTAATTAGCGTTATAGCTCAGAATGTATCTGGATGATACTAAGACGTTAGTAATTATATCAGGCTGATATTTAATAACTAAAACTATAAATAGATTTTTAAACAATACTTATTTTTCAAAAGCCGCAAGCTGGGCGCCATTTGTAACGGCTCTACTCCATTAGTGAGGTTTACTGAGCGGGCCATCTCTTTGACTCAAAGAAAAGACATTTCAGGTTGAATTAAGAGCAGGACTCCATGAATGATGATAATTAATTTAATGAAAGTTTATTGATTGTATACAGTTATTTACATTTTATAAAGAAAATATTTTTCCGGTTCAACAACACCGGAACTCTTCGCATGTCTTACTTCTCATACACTGTCAGAGAGCCATCTGCGTAGAGGGAAGCAGGCGCCATCTGGCGGGTAATTACATCTGTTACATACTGAAATACACCGTTATCAGTTAATTCACATAACACATGAAAAGAAATGCATTTATAAAATAGTGCCTTTACTTTTAAAGATTTTTCGCCTGGGCTAATAACACTCCTATTTCCTCATAAAATCGATGATAGAGTTTTAATGGCAAACAGCGTACTGAAAAACAGCCTTTCAATTTAATTTTATTTTATCGTAACTCGTTATAATATAATAGTTTAAGTGTGAATAACATTGTATCCATCTAGTATATGTTGCAACTTTAAGAGGATTTTCGCGAAATAAATAAAAACGGACGCTTTCACATATTCCCTGAATAATATCCATTTCAGGGATGAATTACAGTAATTTAAAACTCTAACGGAAAGAGAAGGAACAACTTAAGATTACTTTATGTAACGATTGTTGTTCTTAACACATTTTTCAGAGTTTTTTTGTAAAGTTAGTGTTTCTAAAGTCGTAATCTAATCTGATCAACGTGTTCTTAAACAACAGTTCTTCCTACGGACATTCGTCTAAAATATACTCTTGAAACGTGAGTAAAATACATAGAATAGGTCATTTTCCAAATTTCTCAGATATAACTTATTATCGAGATAAATTCTAGTTTTTTAGAGTTGTCAATGGGAAAACGAAGTAATGATTCTCTATACCTTTATTGATATATTTCAGTTCCTCATCAATCACCCAATCAACGTTAGTTTTCAGTTATTCGAAACTTAATATCTCCTGTTCCTTTCTAACCTTAAAGAAGTCCTCCCCCACATATTTGTAGATATACCCAAAGAAAACTGCTTTCCTTTCCGGTATATTTCAATCTCAGACAGGAATGAAATTGCGGCTAAATGCAGCACAAATTCTGGTCATTTAGTCTTTTTATATATTTATGCCATGAGATAAATCTGGACTTAAGGAACAACTGCATCCATGTTCCAATAAATTTCGTATCGCCATAAATTAAAGAAGATATTGTATTCAGTCTGGAACATTCCGTTAATAATGCAAGTGTGCACCTGGAACGGAGATTGGAATGCTGCTGCAGAAAATAAATCGAATTTCGGAAGAAGAATAATCATGGTATTGAGGATCAATAACAGGAGATTTTATTAGAAGATATTGTGGAAAACAGAAGCTTGAAGATGGCTGCCTCAAATTATGGAATTATTTTGATGATGAAATGGTTTGAACCAATCTACCATTTCTTATTTGTCTAATAATATTAAGCATCAAAAACATGCATTTCAAACTTGATTATTTAATATAAAATGCAATTAAGTAAAATGCATTATGTTACAATGATTAAAAAACGATTGAAAGCTTATGAAAAAGAATAGCTAACTAACTAAATTTCCATTCTTTGGAAAAAAATATCATTAAAATAATTATTGCATCAAGATATTGTTCTTGAGTTCATCATGAAATTCAAATATTTTTGTCAAGAATTCAGCATCTAGAACAAGGGAAGAAATATATAAATTACAATGTGATATAACAGCCGAAATTTCATAAATCTTGTTATTACTATTACCCTTTATTTTTCATGTAGAAAATAATGCATATACTTTTATGCCAGCTATGTCATCATTCTGCGTTATAAGACGTGAATATAGTGTTATTTTCTGACCGTTTGTGGACTGAAACCTGAATTTTTGTAACACTGCAATCTTTGTTGCAGAAAAGCAGCTTCATAGAGCCAATCAGATATACAGGAATTATCACTAAATTAAAGGCCGGCAAGAAGTCATCAAGCTAACTTGGCATTAAGGCATTTCATATTTTCCCCTGAAGTAAACTATTTGTAGAATTTTCAATAACAAACTAGTAGTTATTAAGAGGACCAAAAATGGTAATGTAACAAGGTTTCGCAATTGACATTCAGTTGTTGAAAATTATCAAAATATGTATGCATGTGCATTCCAAAAATTAAATGCTGAAAAATATGTAAACCTTAGTTACAGATTATGAAAGCGTAGTTTGTAGACATTTAAAGCAACTTCTGTCAGAACCGGACAATTAAAATAGAAATTATAACTGGGAGAAAACGGCGTCCCTTAAGAATGCGCTTTAGTTGAGATCAGATTTTTAACTGCTTAACAAACTTCACTAATCTTTTGATTTTGATTGATACTGCTTCAAATATCTTTGTAAATTGCCCTTAAATTATCTATTTAACAATTTTGGCTTTTTTAAAAATTTGAATCTTTGAGTTGCATATTTTCGCGATTTTCATTGGAGCAGCATCAGTGCTCCACTACAATTTTCTTTCCTCTTTATGCCGTGCAACTTTGACCTGTTTTTAATGTGCGGGGTTCAAAAATAGAGGATTCCAAGTTCAAAATCCGGTTCCACCAATGATCCGTCCTATATGTGGGGATGGTGGAGGTTAAATCTGACATGGAAGCTTTTGAGTTCTGTTGTTGATCTGCCCTAGGACACTGAACACGGAGGTACTAGTTCAAGTGTCGCTCTTCCATCATCTGAAAACGGTTCAGAATTACAAGTTTAATCCTTAATCTCCCAGAGTCTGAACTTTCTTCCTGCGTTAGGTGAGGGTAATCGGTGCGTTACTAAGAAAAAATTAAACTTCTCTTGATATCTACTTTACTTCATACTACGACACATCCCGATTCAAAAGATAAAAATCTCCGGTTTGTAGTTCGGATGAGTGTGCGTAGAAACTTTATTGAACAAGAATAAGAAAAAACTATGTCATCTGAGTTTATAGACATCATGAACAAAACCCATATACATACGTATAATTGTATCAAATTTCAGGACGCTGTCCACGCCAATTCATTGTTTATCTCAGTAACTGTTTAAAAAAACAATTAATAAAATGTAATTTTGAATAAATAATTATTGAATTGAGTATAAATAGACTCTCTATATGAAAAAAGATGAATGGTATTGAAATTGGTGCATAGTAAACGAATTATAACGGGCTAAACTTAAACCCTATATATAACATATTTTTAACATTTCTTTTTTCAGAATGTATTTAACTTTACTACGTTTCAAAATTGTATTTTGTCTTTAAATTATAAACAACAAGTAGACTAAAGTCTTAGTTATTAATTTTATTTTTATTTTTTATTGCATAGTTCTTGCAGCTAAATACTTAACAGAAAAAACTGGCAACAGTTTATTGGGATGGCTGGAGAGAAAAATCCAAGAAGCTAAAAGTAATAAATACTGAGGGAAAACAATAATGAATACCTAGGCAATTTAAAAATATTAATAAAAATATTTTATTTAATTGGTACATATTGGATTGCAATGACGTTATTTTTTAAATTTTAAATTAACGCAGTTTAAAAATAAAAGTTTTAAATATCCAGAACAGAATCCTTTTCATCATTGCGTTTCTCTGGTTATGTTCATTTCATAAAAATCTAATAACAGCAAAAATGATTCCCCATAAAGAATTCCAAAATTTTTCCGTGAGATAAATTACGAATGTTGAAACGCGGATATATTTATCTTGGTACCGTTCTAATTTTAAGATGAGCAATATGACAATCAGTAAGAGATTAAAATAGTTTTTCTATAAGCACGATATGGATAAAAAGGCGTCTCTAGAAATAATCTAAATGATTGATAATCAAATTCAATATGCTGAGCAGCAAATTCCGGTAAAGTTTAAACTCCAATAGACTTCTAATCAGGAACTTCTAGTGATAAAGGTACATACACGCAGCTTTATAAAACCTTACATATATTTATTAAAACATTTCTATTCGTTGTGTGACTTATAGATAGGTCTCTGTAAACGAGTAAGTTTGGAATAATGATACTGCTTTGTTTTTCTTTCTTTTCATTGAAAATTTCTTATTTTCAAATTCATATTTTAGATTTTAGATATTTAATTTTCGTAATTTAACAGTATTCTCAGAACTTAAGTAAACGTTAATATTAAATCGTTGAAAACTTAACCAACACGAAACATGCCCGTGTACGTGTTGGGGGAAGAGAATTATAAAAGAATGTATGAACAATAAAAAATATGTGTTTTCGATTTTAACGATTTTTAAGGATTTAAAGGATTCCTTACCACCATTCATTCATTTATTCATTCAAGTCCTTTAAGAGCAGGCTCAATCTCTAAGTGATAGAAAATTAATTTTTTCTTACTGCCGTAAAGGTCAAATCAACCGGGTTTGCTCTTAATTCCCTCTCAAATGGATCCATCTACCACTAGTCGCCTTCAGAGAACATCTAAAGTAAATAAATTAATTAAATAAAATTAATAATATTAATTTAGTTTAAAAAACGCCAGTAACATTATTAGCATTAATTTAGTTACGTCAATTTATTATTGTATGAAAAAATTACAACTTTTTGAAATTTTAGTAAGCTGAAAACTTTAATTGCTACAAAAGACCGGAAAATGTACTGAATTTTTTGCATATTATGAAATTAATGATTTAGAATTTTACTATACATGTTAAAAAAGTCAGGCGGAATGATTTGAAAAAATTGATTTAATGTAGATTATTTAAAAGAAATCATTTTTTTGCAATAATATTCGAAGAATATTTCTAAGAAAAAACAGAAGAACTTTCTTTAGTTTTTAATTGTTATTATGTTAGTACCAAATTTTCTCAGGCTTTAGGTTCAACACTTGTTATATTATATCGCGGCGCAAACGTCTTTTTCCGTTTTTCATGCTCAGTTCAAAAGCAGATAAATCGTATTTATATGTGTATTTTCTTAAACAATCATGCATAAATTATTCTTCAGATTGCAGAGAATAATTTAATTCAACAAACACGATTCATTTACTATAAAAGCTAAGTTTTCTAACCTGATAGCTAAAAGTTCAAAATAATTGGGCGTTCAGAGGGATATACATACATTCGCTTTTATCAATTTTAGAGATAAGATAACATGGGTTTTTGTGGCAATGAATACCAATAAAATAGGGAATCAAAAAGAGATTCTAAAATTTATTTCTTACAGTTGAATTATATGGTGTATCTAAGCTTCTTTTTCCGTTTCTGAGAATCATAACGAAATCCATGTAATTAATGAATAACGTTTGGAGCACACAAACTAAATGCCTTTTGTTTAATAATATTTGAAAAATTGGTATAATAATAAAAAGAATCCTTCGAATAAATTTCTGTTCTTGTCACACTATTTTCATTCTTCACATGCGAAGTGTCGACACTTTATAATACGAATGGATTCCTCCGTGATATGCTGAGACTGATGTTGTTCCTCTTTGTTTTAAAGATATCATTTCAATTTGGAAAGTGATCACAGGTCCTAACATCGTACGTCTTGAAAAGGGAGGGATAAAACTCTTTCCTGTGTTACCGAAAAAATGTAATTTTTAAAAAAATGGTATGAAATTTGATCCCCTCAGTACAACGGCAAATTTCTTAGAATCCTTTCATATTTGTCTGACATTATTTATCTCTTAAGCGTATTTTTGAAAATGCGATTAATAAACATTGTTAACATATTTTGTGATCAAAATAACCTTCTTTGATAAGAGGATATTTTTAGTACAGTTAAAAAGATTAAATCGGTCCCCCATATGTGAAAAATTGGACGTGAAAAGGCTTTGATATTGTATGATTAGTAATAAGTAACATTATTTTATTTTTAATTTTAATTATTAGTGTAATCAGTGTTTATTGAAAATGTTACTTGAGTTGTGATTGTTTGGAATATATATATATATATATATATATTATTGCTCAAATGTATTATACATTCTTTTGATTTATTAGTAAATTCAGGAAAGAGAGAGAGACAGAATTTAGATATAGAATAACATTAGTATTTATTTCACTATTATTTTCATTAGAAAAATAATATTTTATTTTTAAAAAAATGGTAAGCTCTATTGAAAAAAACTTTCCTAAGATTTCTAAGTAATAAAATATAAGAGCAGATAAGAAATTGAAAAAAAATTGAAAAAGTTAAACAAAATAATAGTATATTTGTAGCATAATACTAAAAAGAAGAGTTTGTACTTAATTCAATATAATATTCGAAAAAAGTTGAGAAATACCAATAGAACATCATAAGATGTTAGCTTTCATTCGTTTAACATAAATACATTCTGCTGGCGTTAAATTAGTATTTATAACAATAACTATTTCTGAAATTCTTTTAATACTTCTAACTACCTTCATACTGTATGATTTTCAATAAGTCCCAAAATTTTAGTCGATTTCAAGTTGGAATTTTCCAACTGAACTGATTCTGAACAATCGTAGGGATATATTTTTTATCCCTCATTAGCAATGAATTTAATCATCTTGCTTATTGTGATACAGTTGGCAATGGGGGTAATACTCAGATAGCATGTAACATGCAGCAAGTTTGATTTTAATTGATATTAGCTTGTCATGACAAACTTGACGTGGAAACTTTGCAGCAAACATTTTGCAAATAAACAAAGCATAATCGATCACTTGCAAAACAAGTTTGCTGTGAAGTTGTTATGTCAAACTTCACACCACGATTCACGATTGCAAAATAAGTTTGATACAAAGGTGATCAGCATACTTATAGATAATCTTTGTCTCTGTTTTAAAAATCATCCAATTTTTAATAGCATCTCCTGTACCGTCTTTCTTTTAATTTATTCAATCAATCAATGATAATTTGTAAAAAAACTAACTTTTTTATAAAAAAAATTTTAAAAAATTCTCCATTTTTTTAATAAATATAGAACTCGCACTTTAAAGAAAACTATACATCGTCTTTTTGTTAATGTTGAAATTTTAACGTTCATAAACAGAATTAAATCTAAAAACAGTCAATGTTTGTTGAAAAATAATAACTTACATTTTGACCCATTTTAAAAGTAATTACTTTTGAACCCTAACTTCATAATTTATTCTACTAGCAAACGTAGTTATTAGCAAAAATCGCTCTCTCTCTTTGACTTCAAATCATATTCTCAACTCGAAATTAAAAAAATTAATGAAATCAAGAAAACAGTTTAAAATGAATCGTATAATGAACGAACTATTAGCGCAATCTATCTACTCATCTCCGAGTCTAGCTGGCTGAGTGGTTAGGACGCCAAGTTTAGGAAGCGGTATGTCGGCGGTTCGAATCCGAGGTTGTCTTCGCGCTCTGTATTTGCAATGAGTTTGGCGTGGCAAGGCTGTGACAAGTTTGACGCGTGGTGACTAACTCATTTGCGTTAATTTGTTTCAAGGTTGCATTCTTGCAGTGTCAACCTTGCAGATTTGCAGCGCAACTTTGCTGCAAGCTAAAATTGCTATCTGGGTATTATCTACAGGACAATGAGATTGGCTCAAATGAGCAACGAGAGGGACTGAAACTCTGAATAACTGAGTTGTTTGATCATTGTATCACATCATGGGAAGACGTAAAACAAAACAAAGAAATTTGAAATTAATAGTTTCTGAATAATCTTTTAATGAAACTTAAAAAATTAAGCAAGAAAAGAAATATGTAAAGGGATACGCGATAGGAAAAGATGTAAAGGGGGCGATATTATATAAGAATGTAAAATATCTTTCGGCTCGATTTAGAAAATAAGATTAAAATAAATAATTATTAATTTTGAAAGAGAAAAAATGTACGAGGAATATGACAAACAAACAGTGTATAGAAGTTTCAGAACGTGCGGAATATCTTTTTTACTTTGAATAAGTATAAAAAGATGATGAAATATATCCAAGAACATATTCAAAGTTATCATCAGAATTTGAGCTAAATTTTGATAACAGCTTTTAAAAGAAGGTAAAAAACACTCTGAATTTTATTTTCATTCCTTTTCCAGCTAAATGGCGTCCGGAAACAAAAGAATCGCAGTTATTGGGGGAGGAGCTGGAGGAATAGCATCTCTGGTTGCACTGAAAGAAGAAGGTGGTTTTGACATGGTTTGTTTTGAGAAGACAGACAACTATGGAGGAACCTGGTGCTATAGAGAAGAATCGGTCGTTGGCATTGCTTCAATTATGCCAACCACCCATTTGATTACCAGTAAAGAGCTCAGTGCCCTCAGTAATTTCCCACCACGAAAA
>BGPR01010054.1:0-54352 GCA_013235015.1 Araneus ventricosus
TCTCATTGTCCAATTCATTCTACAATGCCGCTCTCGGCCCAGAATGGTACATTCAGTGATGTTCTTTGAAAAAGCATTGCTACAAATTTTCTTTTCTGTCTTTTCTTTTTAAATTTTAAATAATGACAAATGCGGCTGACATACTTATACATTTCCCTTTACTCTAATATTTGTATAAACATGTTAGACATATTTTAAGTAAGTAGTCCACTTACAATAATTTACAGATTTGATGATTTGGCAACATACGTCTTTTCAGCTTTGCTTCATTCTTGATTTCATTTGTTTCATGAAATTATTTGTGTAGCTTAATTTTATGATTCGGAAGAATTTCCTTTGAGGTGGACTAATATGAAATTCATACATTTTAAAGAAAACAAAATTTACTGATAACTGACACGCTGGACGTTAGTCACAATTCTGTTCAAACTGTTCCTGACCAATTAAAAAGCAAAGAAGCAACCAGGAAAATTTTTAGCATTTAATGAGAAAATATTCAAAGACATAATGCCGTATATCCACGATATCTTTCAGCTTTTTATACCAATGTTATGACGATCAGAAAAAAATACAGAAGTATTTAAATATATTAATAGAAAAATCAAGGAAAAGATGTTATTCAGTCATTTTCTGGTAATTTAAAGAAGATTTATTTGCGCTTGTCGAATTATAGGATCATTGTTTCGATAAGCACTCTTTCTAACTTTACTTCTCAATTTCGTTGAGATGATTCAGTGGATTAAAGCAACTAATTCTTTTATCTATTACATAATGTTTATTTCAGTTTTTATATGCTTTTATAGTCCAATTTTACTTTCGTGATTCTGATATTAGATATTTTTTAATGAATAGAGATCTCTCTTACTTACCGTATCCCGTTTTTGCTCACGATGAACTATAGAATCTTATGAAATCACTCAAATCAACTAATAGCATCTTAAGATGTCTAGTGAAATCATTCAAATAAAAGTAGACAAATTTCAAATACCTGCCTTCTTCCTAAAATTCACAGTACTTTCCAGATGAACGTTCAGAATTTCAGATTAACAGTATATTATCGCACTTTCTAGTTCTACATCTACTAAGTTTCCTTTTGAGCGGCACAGATTAAATAATTAAACATCCTTGCTTTGCAAACAACCTGAGAATGTAAGCTCTAACAATATTGTACTCATAGAATTGTAAAAAATATAATTCATTCGAATTACTAAAGATGCATGCGATGAGAAGAGAATGCAGAAGATAATGATGCAAATCTGCTAAAATAGTCACTTAGCTGGAGAAAAGAGATTTTATATATCAGGAATTACTGATAAAACTAAGCTGCCTAGGCTTGTGAATGTTTTCAAAATTCTTGTTCCCGTTTTTATGTTTAATGAATTCATGATTTATTTTCTTTGAAGTATTAATTCAGAGACTATCAAGAAGACGCATTCATACCTGTACAGTATTATTTATGACGAACCGCTGCAGATTTCGTTTTGCTACGTAGTTTCTTTATTTCAGACAACTTACCAACAAAACATATTCTTCTTACAGTTCCATTTACCGCTGATTGCTAAAAATATACATATTGTTCCCCTTGCCAACACAAAAGGGAAATACTAATTCTTTGAAAAGACGCCAAACTTCACAAGAATTACATGAGAAGGAGACTTTTCTTAATGCATCTCCTTAGGCTGCAGGTATGGTATATTTGGCGAGTTTGCTCTTCAGTACTTTTCTTAATATATAGAGATTTAGGAAAGGTTTTTCAATAAAAGACACCATACTGCGTGAATAATTCACATGTCACCTCAGAAGCTGCGTGATGCAAGTTATTAACCTGTTGCACGAAAGGTGTAAATTCGGTAACAATTGTATCAGTGTCGAAGAAACGTGCAAGGATTTTGAACTTTCGGGACACGGGAGACGTTGTAAACATAGCAAGAGATAGTCTGTCGAATATTGTGTGATAAGTAAAGAGAATCGGAATAGTTTGTTTCGTAAATTATAAAATGCTTAAATTACGAAGAAATCGGGGTTGTTTAAAAGTGTAGTCTGGAAATGAGCGTGGTAATCTCAACGCACAGAAATGGCAGTTCAAATTAAAAATAAATTTACTGAAATTTAATAAATGTAAATTTTCACCCCCTGTTTTACATTAAGAACTCTTTTATGTAAGTTTATACATCTACTTACGATGCATACTTACAACTTGGTCAGTTTCAAAACGCCCAGGAAGATTGATTTTCGGCAGTGAAACTCATAGATTACTAATTTAGTATGAAATATTGCTGTTGTATTAAAAAATCATTTACTTTTTATTATTCGTATAACATCTAATATCTAATTGCACATTGTGTAACCTTGTTCTATGATGTCACATTGTTTTTCCTGTTACAAGATGTTCCTCGAATCTTAAAATTAAATTACAATACATAAGCTTGAACTAGGCCAGTTAATAAGTTTATTATTTATTAACGTTTTGGTTTCTTTTTTGGATGTAGTGTCAAAGAGATTTATTAAGTATCTTCCATATCACTCTCAGAGATGAAATTTAAAATGTGAATGCAGTTAGTTTACTTCTAACTCATCTGAACTCGATATTCACTTTGTTACTGAATCTGTAATATTTTGGTTGTATTTTCATACAAGCTAAACTTGTTTGAATAAGGGATTTTCCAATTTCAGCTGATTTTTAATGTGATGTATCTTTTTTAAGAGTGAGCCCATCCCACCGCTTATCGGATCTCACCGAAGGTACACGCGGAATATGATGTGTATAACTTAAGACCAGCTACAAATAATGATATGAGAGTACTTATTGAAAGAGAATTGCCCAAATACGAATTGATATAATTAGTGACCTTCGCGATTCTATCGGTCAGCGTAATCAGCAATGCCTTTAAGCATTTCAGCGGTTTTTTAATTTGAAGTAACTTCTTTAGAGAACATCAAAAATATAAATTTGTTGTAATGACCCATATGCAAACAATCCTTTAGAAGTTAGGTGTATTTAAGCCCATCATAATGATTTGCTGTTATAAAAGCATTTACTAATGAAATAGCATCATTTCATTTGGTATCATTTGATGCAGCAATTCATGTTGTTAGATCTTTATAAACACATATGTCATCTAGTATTGCAAACTGCGCCTATATGAGAGTGAAGCAACTGAGGCACTTGCCTAAGGTGAATAAACAGAAAGGCTGATTAACTGATATTCCGTTAATTAATATTGTTAAAAAGAGAAAAAAATGTAGAATAAAATTGTGGTGTCGCTGACGTTTCGGTCACCTAAAAAAGCATACAAAGATTTGTAATAGCATTTAGAATAATGAAATTGTTATATCCTTTTGCCTCAGATCAAAATATGTTTAGGTGTATTTGTTATATGTTACATTATATATGGATGCTATTATATATGTGTAAAGAAAATGATAAATAAGGAGGAGAATTTTGACTTAAAACACTTCCTTTATGTACACTTAGGCCTTTATGTACACCTTCTGTACACTTAGGCCTTAATTTTGATCTTAGAAATGATTATGAAACTATATTGTCAAACCATGACCAGGAACGGAAGCAACGAATTATCTGTGGAGAGAACAAAGTCGAAAAAAGACCTTTGGCAACGTGGTCTAGGCTTTTAATGGATTCGAAACTGGATTTACCTCTCATTTGAAAATTGAAACTGCAGAAAATTACCGATTGTGCAGTTCTCTGGAGGCTCAAGAAGCTATTCTCATGGCCAGATCGATGTGATAGTTATAGTCACGGTAATTAGATTTTCAGAGGCGTAGGAAAAACTATAACGCCGCGAGACTCAGAAGTTAAAGTAAAAGTTTGAATTTAAATGGTGAGAAAAAGAATTAATTTTAAAAACGCGATTAAATATAACTTATTGCATATGTATAAAGTAATTTCATATCTTTTTATATATTTTGTAAATATGTTAGGCATATTGAGACTCTGATCTCAAGCAAGTATTTGTAGAATTATTTAAGTTACTTTGAAACTAAAATTTTCTGAGAAATATTCAAAATATTTTGCAAGCCTTAGCTGAAATTTTTAGTAAAAGGCACAGAACTCTACCATTAAATTAAAAATGCAAATTGTCGAATTTAAGCACATGTCTATTTATATCTGTCTATTCTCACATATTCTGCTCCTTACGCTATTCTAAATGTTGCATTCGTTACATGCATGCTGATATAAATCAACATTTTAAATGCCTTAGCGAGTTAAAAGTGTAATATTATCTTAACAATGGAATTGTGCGTCAATTTTACGTGAAAATAAATACTTAAATTAGTTAATATAAGAGATATGAAATTTGCTTTGGAAAAATAAAAATTTCAGATTTTCTTATACTCTAAACGGGGAAAAAAATGATATTTATTGTGGTGTCTCACTCTACTCGCTGACTCACCTTGTGCTACCTGTATTTCTCAACTACTCTGGTGACCTCCAAAATTATTTTGTAATGATGATCGATAGTTATTGATGTTTGTAATTTAACTGAATAGCAAATTTTTCGGCAGGATTAGATTTCTAGATAGTTGTAAAAATACTTATTAATGTTCAGAAATGTGAATTAATCGACTTCTTATCCCTTATCAAGCATACGTATTTCCTTAATCACAGATATATAAGTTTAGTGTCCTCTCTATTACGCTAATTAACATATTCTGAGGAGGTTGCATAATCTCGTATAGCTCTCTAAAATATCCCTATTTGTCTTCTCCGCTCGCACCGCAGAAACAAATTGACCAAGAAAGAGAGATTCTATCTGTAGTAAAAGTACTATTTGCCGTCAATAATTAGTCCAAAACGACATACGATTGGTGCCGAAATTCACATATCGTTGTAACCCTAAAAGAAGAGAAGTGCAACCAAAGAGTAAGACAAGGTGAGTGGCACTTTATTACAAGATCCTTTCATTACTCAGGGCACAACATGTAATCTGTCATTATCAATCAAGGCATCTGGCAACACGTGAAACACCAAACGACATTTGTGCTGCTCCGCTCGCATGAGAACACTAGGCGATCGCCATCACAGTCGCCAATTCCCGAAACCGAGAATTTTATTTTATTATTTCAGGCTGTGCGTATTTATTTTTATTTTTTGCATCCGTTCTTTCTCTCTTCCTTTTTTTTTTTTTTTTGATGAAGCATAGTATTCGTCTTGTTGTTCAGCCCATTTCATTTCATGCGTTTTTAGCCGACAAACTTTAGAAAAGGGAACGAGAAGCATAAAGGCGAGCCATCTTTTTTGCGCGCATGAAGTCTTTGTTCCCTGTTGTTGTTTTGAAGTTGCAGTGAAACGTTCGACGTGTGTGATTTCTTGAGGTTTCTTTCTGTTATCCTTGTTTTATTTCACTTCGCTTTATTTATTTTTTGTGAGGAGTGAATCCAGGCATTACTGCCCAGAATCCTACGAGGTTCAAAGTTCTTTGGTGCATCCTCTTTCCTACCCGCAAAGGTCAGTTTTTCAGGAAAAAAAACAAAAATAGGTTTCTGAGCTAAAGAATAGTATTCATTTATTTATATAAACTCAGAGTGCAGTCTAACCAAAAGCTGTGAAAATATAGGAATATTTAAGCTTTTGAAACCTATAATTCATTTTGATTTGAAAAATGCAATGAATGATTTATTAAAATTGCATATAATTGTACAGTCGCGGAAAAAAGAAACGAACCACCCAGCATTATTCTGCCATCGTTCATCGTAAATTAAAACATAAGGTACCAAATTTCAGGAAATAATATCTACTAAACGATTCCATATCTAAAAATTTCATTATAGTTTCAGATTTATGATTGCACTAACTTCAAAATTTCCAATGGCAACACCCATTTTTTTCAATGGATTTCAAAACTGCTATAGAAGTTATCATCGGATACCAAATTTTATCATTCAAACTTCATTTGTTTCGAAATTATAAGCAAATAAAATTTTGAGTCTCTAGAGTTAAAGAAAAATTTTGAACTTTTGTTGATATCTTGAGATCTCGAACTTTTTCGATGTAATAGTATCAAGTAGTATATGCATTCTGCACTTATGCCTTTGATATTAAAATAATTTTGAACATAGGGAATATTTTATTAAATTTGATGTTTAAAAATTTTTGAGTGGCAACACCCCCAAATTTTAGCGATTTTTTAATCGATGCAGAAGGCTATTTAATAAACACCTGCAAAATTTCAGCTTATTCGAAAATTTAGTTTTGAAGTTAATTAAATTCATGAAGTTAATTAAATAGTTCATTAAATTTTCTATTTTCTCTATAGAACGATGCACTCGGGGAGGGGGGCGTTCATATATTTGGAAAAGGTAACATCTTTCTTTCATTTAGTAATGCAATACTTATGAATCAAGATCTTATTTTTTGGAGAAAATTTCATTTTTGCAGAACTTTTTAATGCATCTAGTATTTATCAATTGTAAAAGATACATTCTAACTTTTAAGATGGCGTTTAAAGAGCTAAATAAGTTAAGATTCTACCACCGACATTTAAACGTAAGAATCGAGCTTCGCTATATAAATATGGAGACGGCCCCTTTTATATCGCGAACACAAAATTTCGAATATCTTCCGATCTTTTAATGGTCAATTAACCAAAATCGATATCTTGGGGTATTTTTTGAAGAGGAATTAATTTATGTCATCAAAAATAGGTGTTTCGATTGGAAATTTTGAAGTTAGTGCAATTATAAATATGTAGACGACCCCTTATGAAATTTTTAGATATGGAATCGTTCAGTAGACGTTATTTCCTGAAAATTGGTACCTTTTGCTTTAATTTCCGATGTACGGTGGCACAATAATGCTGGGTGTTCGGGGGTTTTTCGCGACTGTGCGTAGTATAAATTAAGATAAGTGGATTTAAGTATAATTTTTATTTTCTGAAAAATAATTTCGAACGTAAAGCATTTCATTACGATTACAAGATAAACAGAGCTATTCAAGGCATCTCTCCTCAAACTGAGATTTGATTATAAAACTGCACATTAAAAGATCAAAAATAACATTCAATCTAAAAAATAATAACCCAAATGAAAAAAATAAAGCACTTTTTGTAGGTTATTTGCTGTGGTTAGCAGCTCTCTGCTACCCTCTCTATGATTTGAAAGTAAAATAAAATGTTTACTGAAATCTTGTGAAATTGTGTTTTAGAATTTTTTTTATGTTGTCGTAAAATGATATATTAAAGCCTGTATTTTCGCAAACAAATAAAATTAAAAATGTCGATGTGGGTTCGATTTTTTGACTGATGTAATATTGTAATGGATAACAGAGATGAGTGTAATTTCTTTTATAACACATTTCTAAAACAAAACCCAACGCATGAGACTTTAAATATGCGAACTGTGAAAACAGCTTAAAAACACAGCTGAAAAAAAGATAATAAGTAAATCAAAAACCACTAACCTCTTAAAGAACTAATCAAAGCACCGACAAAAGTAAGCTTGTTATTCCATTTATAGAACAAAGAAAAGGGAACTGATTGACCTTTAAGAACCCTCTTAGGTTCAAGAACCACCGCAGACGCTTCACAGAACAATCTTCAATCGAAGATGGTGGAATAAAATTGAAAAAGCGGTATGTAAAAGCGATGCTTTGGTGTTGCTTGAGACTCTTCCAAAAGCCACGTGCTAGCACACGATTGACGAGTAAAAAAAAGCAACCCAATAACATTAAATGAATAATTTTTTGTCATAGCTGTTCAGAACTCCTCACGGGTTCTTTATGACTAATATTTAAAAGGTATAATCTAATTCAAATTAAACATAATTTCGTAGCTCGTGACGTTCGTGACCCGTTCGTTGGCAAGAAGTCGCTTTTGAAGGTGGCGTTTTTTTATCCCCGGTCTTTTGAGAGAGGTTCTATAATTTTTTCTAGATCGCCACCGACGAACAATGCCTCATTATTCCGGCGCTGGCGTGTAACGATGCTAAATGAGACCAGATTACGATCCAGTGTAAGCCGATGAAGACGTTTAGTATGCGGTTTAAGACCACAGATTAATCCATTTACGGTACAGTTAGAAATTACTCGGACGTTCAAATTGCGCAAGTTTCTTTTTTCTTTTTGAATGGAAATGGATTTGTGAAAGGAAAGTCAGTGAATCAGAGAACGATTGTTTAAAAACCAGTTAGTAAAGAAAACTCTCTTGGATCTTACTAACAGTTGTTATATTTCAGGAAAAGAAGGCTTTGTTTAGAGAGTATTTTTTTAAAAAATTATAAAATATCTCTATTATGTGACTGTAAACTGTGCGTAGTTTTCCGCATCCTGTAATAAAACCATTGAAGGATTAGAATATTATTTGTATTTACTGATTTATTTTCTCGGTTATGAGTACATGTAGTTAGAAATGAGAATCTAATTCAGTATAAGTAGATGAAGACGTTTAGTAAGTGGTTTATAACCACAGATTAATCCATTTATGGTACAGTTAAAAATTACTCCGACGTTCAGATTGCGCGAGTTTCTTTTTTCTTTTTTTTAAATGGAAATGGATTTGTTAAAAGAAAGTCAGTGAATCAGAGAACGATTGTTTAAAAACCAGTTAGTAAAGAAAACTCTCTTGAATCTTACAAACAACTATTATTTTTCAGGAAAAGAAGGCCTTGTTTAGAAGTATATAAACCAAATTATAAAATAACTCTATTATGCGACTGTAAACTGTTTGTAGTTTTCCTCATCAAGCCTGTAATAAAAGCATTGTAGAATTAGAATAGTATTTGTATTTACTGATTTATTTTCTCGGTTATGAAATTTATGTAGTTAAAAATGAGAACAAAATTCAGTATAAGTTAATGAAGACCAGATTAATCGTAAGCAGTGATGTGACGTCACTTCATTTTTCCGCCCTCCTAATTGCGCAGTAGATACTAAAATTAAATCGGCATGGAGCTTTTGGCATGTATCATATGAGCATGAAACGACTCCATTTCTCTTCTGAAGTTTCTCTATTTTCCTTTCACCAACCAGTGCAATAAAAATATGAATTCGTAACCTTCTAATGAACTAGAGACTAGCAGACTACTTCCAAACAATATCGTATAAAAAGGATCTCCACCGAATGACGCAATGAGAGATCTGTCAAGCCTGTGTGTAAAAAACTAAATAGGCTGTCATTTAATAGTCCAGTATAAAGGGAAAAAATGGTAGTATTCCAAAGACAAAACAATGAAACAGTCAATCATAATTCCGACAATCAGTTTTGAACACATTTTAATTACAACTCTATGCTTGAATATCTAAATAAATATAAATCATGAATTTAAGATGTATGTTGTTTTGACAAGAACATTTGTTGAACAATACATGGCGTTTAAAAGGTATTGTCCAAACTAATTACTCAAACTGCTCAATGCAATTTGTAGTTTAGTAATGTCGTCTTTTCGTTTCAAGGTTAGCTGTTTCGAACATGATTTTCTTTGTTTCTTAATTGAGAAAAACAAGACTTTTTTTATGCATAACGTACCTAATTTCTAAGTGATTACTTTTAGAACACTGCCAGTGGCGTAGCGATAGTAGCAGTGGCGCACTTGACATAGTATTAGACATTCCTTCTCCACAGCTTCTTATTCGTTGACTTCTGACAATAAAAAATTAAAATAACATAATCTCCACTTCTCCTCACAAGACTACCGCCAGGTACAGCTGTCCTGCTCCACCCCCACCCTTGCCCAACTCTCGCTATGGCACTTGACCCTGATTTCATAGATTCAACGAATCTTCAAATCCTCAGATATTTAGAAACCAATTCAAAAGGGCTGCAGCCATCTGTTGATATATTTACTTCAAACCTAACTTAAGAAGGATATTTAAATACATTTTTTAAAATAACAATCGGTGTTTTGGTCCTCCGTTACGTAATTTTTTTCCATAGACTTCACTCGTCTTCTCATTCGTCGACTTATAATATCAAAAAGCTTCAAATAACCCAGAATTATTTTCATTTCTCGAGCCCGGAACAGACAGCTTAACCCCCTTTACCCAGCCGAAATTCAAGACAGCTCACCATTCGACATGAGAAACGTCGCCAGTGGCGTAGCGAAGATATAGTAATTTGTTTTTCGCTCTGTCCTGTCTTCTCATTCTTCGACTTGAAATAACGCAAAAATATTGTCTTTTCTTCTCCCCACAAGACTGGCGCCTGGTACAGCAACAGCTATACCTTCTCTACTTTGCCCATCTTTCTCTATAACACTTGACTCTGCTTTCATTGATCTATTGAATCTTCAAATATTTAGAAACCAGTTAAGAAGGATCTCAGCCATCTGCTGATATATGTACTTCAAAGGCTACTTAACTAAAATATCAAAATGTATTTTGAAAAAACTAATCGATGTTATTATAGTACGTTACATCATAATTTTTCATAGACATCTTCCCTTTTCAGATTCTTCGACTTCTGGGTTTAAAAAAGTTGAAATAACGTAAAATTATTTTCACTTCGCTAGCCAGATACAGACAGTTATATCCCCTTTGCCCACCCCTTGCTAAGCCACTGAACTCAGCTTTTATTAATTAAATGAATCTTGAAATCCTCAAATATTTAGAAGCCAGTTTAAAAGGGCCCAACAATCTGTTGATACATTTACTTCAAAGACTACTTGAAAGAAATATTAATATGTATTTTTAAAAAAGTAACGGACGTTATTGCCCTCTTTTTCTTAATCTTTTTTTTACTATTGAAAATATTTTGAAACCAATCAAAAAGGGCCGCAACCATCTGCTGATACATTTACTTCAAGGATCACAGTATTTTCATTACAAAGCCCAGTACTTTAGTCTAAGCCCTATATTCACAAGTAGGTAGTCCTCGTTATGGAAACGACGCTATTCAACTGTAGATGGAATCTAAAGATTCAAGACCTGAGAAGCTTCATCAGTGGTATAGCGAGGACATCTGGTGCACTTGGCATAGCATTTGTTTATCACTTTTCCCAGTCTTCCCATTCTTCGATTTCTGGCTTTAAAAAAACTGAAATAACGCAAAAACATTGTCTTCACTTCGCGGGGGGCGGGCGGGGGGGGGGGGGGGGGGGGGGGGGGGGGGGGGGGAGGGGGGGAGATCCAGCTTTCATTGATTCAATGAATCTTCAAATCCTCAAATATTTAGAAACCAGTATAAAAGGGTCCAAACCATCTGCTGATACATTTACTTCAAAGATCACTTAACCAAAATATTAAAATGTGTTTTTTAAAAAGTAATCTATATTATTATCCACCTTTAAGTAATATTTTTTTATGCGAGATTTCCATTACAAAGTCCAATCCTCCATTCTGAACCCTACACTCACAAGTAGGTAGTCCTCGTTATGGAAACGATGCTATTCAACTGTGGATTGAATCTGAAATCCAAGACACCTCACCACTTGACATGAGAAAAAATAGCGACCTATTCAACGTCGACCGGGAGTACCTAGCTTATTGATCGTAATATACTACACTCCCGAGTAGAAGGAGGGGTCTGTGGGAAATACAACCCGACCTGAACATTGTGTAGTTGGCCCGACGAGCAAATTAGCCCTTGACACCACACCCCTGCAGGTCATGGGTAACTAAAAACCACCAAGAGGGTAAATACCTGCCCGTCGGTCCTTTCTCTCTCCCATAGTGCCGGCAAGGCTCAACTTCTGGAAATCGGAACTGCTTTACAAGAAAAGAAATAGGTGTAGAATACGATTGAAATGATAGAAATTCTAATTCGAAAAATGTTTTGGTTAACACATATTACATAAGTGGTTTCTTCGTAATAAAATTGTGGGTTAATACGCTTTTAATTTAGAAATTTTTTTTCAATTGCACTTGGCACAATTTTTTGATTTTACATAGTAGTGATATAATTTTATATAAAAGAGAGCAAGAAATATGGGGAAAAAATGTAAAATTCCATTTTGAATTTATGGTATAATTTTTGGAAAATAATGCATGATTTATTAATGAATCAATATGAACTTATGCAACATTTCATTTAGACGCAAATTTGCTATTTAATTTTAACAATGAATAAATTTGCGAATTTTTTTATTGCTGTGATTTGAAACAATTTTTGTCTCTGTTTAAAAATAGTATTGACATATGTGCATTTGACATCTGGAGTTTTTATTTGAGGTGGGGCAATTAAATGTTCGAATATAGTTAAATGAGCGATCAGTCATTAGAATCACCAGCCACCATATACAAAAGTAAAACAAGAAGCATCAATTATCGCATGCTTAAACCAATTCGTAAGAAAACGAGTTTATTTATAAATCGGAACTCAAGGATGATCCTCTGGCCGCGGTGTAGTAAGATCTCAGTTACTTAAGCGGTGGATCGCGGATTCGAGAATCGATTCCGCCATTGATCCTCCAAAAAAATCTAAATATGAGTCAGTCTAAATATGTCGTCGATGGATAAGAATCCTCACTTTGGTGCGGTGTAGAAGTTTGGAGGGCGTGTTGGTTCAAGTGTTATCCTCGTCATCTGACTTCAGTTCAAAATGATAACGTCCGCTCCAAAATAACCTTATTGTAGCTTCAAAACAGCTTCAAATGCTAATCTAACTTTGACCGTCAAAGCTTATCTTATAATTGCGTAAATCTTGATAACAAACATGCAAAAATGTGAATAATACAAATGTGTTTAGCATCGTAGTATTCGTTTAAAGCATGATTAATTAGAAATTTCTTTCTATTTGAAGAATTTTTAATATTTTTCAATGAAATAGGAGTACATTAGAACTTCTTTCTATGAAATGTAATTGATAGAGACATCTTATTTTATGGATAACGGTTGGTGTTGAGCCATTATGTCGATAATATGAGTCAGAATCAGTTAAATTTCGACATCCATTTATAAATGCAATGTCTTATAAATGTCTTCTATTTTTAAAACAATTTTTCTTATTGCCTCTTATATTCTAACAAGCATTCATATAGCAGTTATTCATCGAAGACTAATGATAACTATTTGATTTTCATTCCACCAGTTCTATTCAATCAGAGCTGTACGTTTTTAATTAAAGAGATTCATGAATGCGGAGTTTTAATTTAAGGGCTTGTATTCGAGTCAAGTATTTCCATTGGCTTAATTAAAATATTTCAGCTGTGCCGAATTAGAAGTCGAATAAAAATGAAAAGAAATCAAGATTCAGCGTCTGGATGACCGAGTTGGTTGATTAATCAGTTGCGGTGGACAATTCTTTCTGATTACTTTTCCATTTAGGAATTACTTATTCATCTTTTCATGTTTACTTGATGTAATTAAAAATAAACAGACTCCATTCTTGTTGAAGTTGTTGAGTTATGTCATCAGTTCATTGTAGTTATTTATTTGTATCATGGTGCGCAATCATAGAATCTAGCTACAACTACATTCTTTAAGTCCATTATACAATTTTTGTTTCATTCTACTACAGGGATGATAAGTTCTTTATGGTCCTAAAAGACAGCTGTTTATTTTAATTTTAAATTACAACTGTTTCTCATAGGAAATGATATTATATATATTATATAAATTTACTTCCGCTAATCCATAATTCCAAGCAAATAAACCCTAGTTTTCCTTCTGTTTCTTAATTTGAGCAAATAATCATCCATAATTTAAGCCGAGTGTGTTTATTTTCTTCTATTATTTTTACTAGAGACTTACTTAATAAATTGCTTAATATGACTTTAGAATACCATTACATTTTAACATAATATTTATAAAAGTTCTTTCGAAAGCCTCTTCCAAGGCTTATCTAATCACTGCAACTGCACAAAAGAATAAATTATTAAGAATCTTTATAACTCGATTCTAAGAAATAATCTAATTGTTCGAATTAGAATGGTATTATTAAAAAAATATAGCAATTTTTTTATGGAAATGCGGCTTAAGAGAATCCACATGATTCCATCCATCTTTTACGTGAGTAACACAAACTTTTTAAGACTATACGTAATCCATTATTGTTCTAAAAAATATTTCCTATTCTTTTCAACACAGCTTTTACATTTAAATGTAGAAATCACAGCAGCTGAAATACACCAAAAAACTGCATAAACCCCGATTAAAGTCGGTCATTTCCGTTTTAAAGCATGTCCACTTATCTGCGAGCTTAAAGTTGGTATTGTGACTGCCGTATTGGTCTCGAAATAAAGTGTGGCAGTCACGATGGAACAAATTTAAGCGGCAACTGAGGATTTCAACCTCAGTTGCTCTTCGAATGCCCTTTGTCCGCCCGTTGCCTCAACAGTTGTTGAAGTTTACAGAATCAGAACGCTACGGTTTTTGCAATTCCGTCACACATAGGCGCTGATGCATTGAATGCACGCCCGGAGTGTTTCCTTTCGGGAAATGGACACAAACATACACTTTTTTTTTGTCATGATATATTGGTCATTCTTAGCACTTAACGCGTGGGAAAGCGTGCTTTGTTTTGACATCACGAGCAGATTTGTGGACTAAACAAGGCTTAATAGGGTGGCGACTTCTCCGAAAAGATTCCGTAAGCACTGATGGATAGCAAGCATTTAAGTTCCAGTTCTTGCAAATATCTGAGTTATTTCACTGAAAGTAAATTTATGTGCTGTAAAGAAAGTCTGAGACATTTCTGCCTCGTAGATTTGGCAGCATGTTTTAGGTAAATTTATTTCCATTTTATAATTTTTTTTTATTGCCCTGGCCATTTTTCTGTCTTGTTTGACAGAGAAAAGGGAGATAATTTCTTTGAAATCTGTGCCTGAAATGATGTACCTCTTGTATGTAAATGTTTCTTCTTAAGAATTTAATTCTCTTAAAGGTACTTGATTTTTACTGACACTACTTTCTTTGCTCCAACACGTGCATTTATGCTTTAAATTGTTTTCATTTTCGATTTTTCTAACGTTTATATAAAGTGAAAAAGTTTCGTATTTTCATTTCATTAATCCAACCGGGAATTACATTTAATGTAAATTACTAATTCACGTTCATGTTAAAGCTACAGCAAACCATGCTCAATTTTCAATTGAGTTCTAAATATTCAACGTACTTTTTCTGAACACCAATTCCATACATACACATTTATGGTCAAACCTATGTGCCTTTTTACTTTACTAACTTGTTTGGAAATCCACTCATTGAAAATGTTTCTTCGATACAAAAATACGTTTCTCCAATCAGTGCATTCTAATCTAATTTTTGTTACGTCATATAAAAAACAACTTAAAAACTGTTATAAATTTATAATATAACCATAATCATTGGATGACAGCAGTTACTTTCCGAACGAGATATTCTGCTTTATTGTTTAAATTTTGCATTTTTTTTAAAGACGAACAGTTTAGTACTGCATTGTCGCAAATCCACCAAATATTTGATTAATGTAACTGGTTGATTGTATAAACTCATCTCTTCACCAACATCGATAGGAAAACGCTTCTGGAAAATTATATTTCAGTACATTTCCAAAAATTCCGTATGATAAGAAGAAAATTACATGATTAGTGCTAATCTGAAATATAATATTCTACAAATTAACTACTTTAATAACATGTTTGAAAAGTGATTGAAAAAAATTACATGATTAGTACTAATCCGAAATATAATATTCTACTAATTAACTACTTTAATAACGTGTTTGAAAAGTGTAACGGCATTATTAAAAAAGTGTGATCTTCGGGAAAGAATAAACTAAATAGTTTTAAGCGCAGAGCTATAAATAAATCTGATTTCCGCAATCAGTATCTACCATTCAATATTGCATTTCCAAAAACACTATATAAATCTTTACACAAGGCCTATCATGTGAAACTACCTTTACGCAAACAACAGCCTGCTGCGGCCAATTTGTTGGACAATTTTAATATTTATTTATGCAATCTCTTTCGTTCGCGTGCGATGTCACTTCGAGTGTGAGGTATATGGGGGAAAAACATGCCTTAGCCCAGCAGATGGGGGAACCACCATCAATCTGATGTTTCCCCCGCCGCCGGATTAGATGCTACTTTCGCAAGATGTACAGCAGTGAGTAAGAGCCGTTTCCGATAACGATTCATTAGCATCGGAAATCGATGAACATATTATGAACACGATCTCTTGCGTTTCGTCTTAATTTTATTCTTCCCTGCGTGGCAGCAACTGAGACGGGAAACTTGGATATCGGAAGAAAAATGCAAATAGCTGAACGTTGGAAGTGCTTGGAGAGATAAGGGGGAAATGTTCTTGCTTAGATAACATGTTTAATTTTTTTTGTGTTGATAAATGATTTATTTAAATTAAATATATACGATTCTGTACATGGCGTTACTGAAATATTATAAATCTTTTGAATTTATTTTACGTATACATTGATAAAAACATTTTTCCACGATAGTATGGCTCTGTTGAAATCTTTCTATGAATCTTGCTCCTGGACTTATGAAATACAGCGATGTATAAGATTTTACAAGATTAATACATATTGCATGTATTAATCTTGTAAGATCTTATTTCAAACGCCCTTTCTCACCCTGTCTTGTGTTTTAAAAGCCTCATTAAAATTTATCAGAACCAGATCGCGGCTGTTTTGGTCCAGGGTAAATGTTTTCGGAATAAGAAAATCATTTCTTGCATGTTTAGTAGCAATTAAGTTGTCTTCCAGTTTAATTATTTCTTCTCTTTAAAACGTTTCTTTTGCTTTAAATTATTCGTTCGCTTCACATTTAATTGTTGAAATGTCGCGACAAATTATAATTAATTTTTAATATGTGAAATATTATGACAAAAAATAAATATAAATAAAGCAAAATTTAATACAGCTTTATTGGCATTCGAATGCGTGTTTATGTATTATTAAATTTCCTTTTTATTGTATTTATAATCTCTATGATTCTCAGTCATTTTATAGAATTGAGACATTATCCAATGAAGAAAACGAGCTTGAGAAGAGTATCATTGCAATGCTTTATTCAATGGTGAAATTGAAAGGAAAAATTTAAAATTTCGTTATTCGGCTGTTTTATATAATCTTGCTTTCCTAAAAATATAAAATATTTTTATTATCAAATGAATTTTATTTTTTTACACTTGTTTAAATGCCACACTTCTAAAACTGTGACCTGGGTTTAAATATACAGACAAGCAAGACATAATGATTTAATACAAAGAGGTCTCTAAAGATTTGAGTAATCAATCGCTGGGAAAATGTTATAATTTTTCTTAAATGAAGAGAAGCAGATCGACTTTAAAATATCAAAAGTTATTTCTTTTGGTCTTTTATAATTGACCTATTTCTGGAACAGTCGAAAAGTAGTTAGAAAAAGCAAAAAAGAGCGATTTAATTTAGCTTATTACTACATGCGTTGTGATGGCATCATTTGTCTTTTACTAACCACTTTTGGACTTCTACTTTCTTCCTGAATTATCTTCTAATAAGTTTTTTACTATAAAAAGCTAAACATAAAAACCAAATTAAGGATAGAAAGTTAGAAATATAAATAAAAGGATATCGTAGAAGGGATATCTCAATTTGTTTAATCCCAGATCAGATTTTTATTCTTCCGTCGTTATGAATTTAAGAAAGAACATACTCAGAAGATAACTCACTATGCACTAACGATATATTTTTGCATTACTTTAAGAAGCAATGAAATTTCATACGATAATACACCATAGCATTAGCTTATGAAATTCATTTAACTTTTTCTCCTTTCTATTTCAGCTTTACTGAATCAGAAAATAAATTAAATAATATGCAGGAGCAATATATTTTTCATCTAAAGACACTGAAAATTCTGTCTCTGTAAAATAACCATCGGTCGCCGTCCTCAAATTCCACCACCACTGCAGATGTAAAACGTACCGCAGGCCTTCATATCAAACTGGATCTTTAAAGAAAGATATTAAAAAAGTATATAAACTAACTCGTCGCCTGTCACGTCATTTATGGTGATCACAGAAGAAGGGAACTTTAACTTCAATGACTTGGAAACAAAAGGGAGTCAAATTGACCCTGAAGCTTAGCGCGGGGAACGAAATTATCAGCTCTTCCGTAACACTTCATAGGAAACCATAGGCGACTGCCTCCGATTTGAAGGGGAAAGACAAAGAATTGCTAGCTGCTCTTTCTGAACTTGGCCTGGAACTTTAGTCATCTTCCTGATACCTCTCCCAGGAGGGATACCATTCTCTTCTACCCCCTCTTTGTACCCCGAGCACTGAATCCATCGTGCACGGGTACTTGAATCATCGATCGAAAGTGGAGAGAATCGATCGTCTGAAGACTTCCTCCTACACCCCTTTTATCCTCTCAGAGAACAAATTTACCAGCCCCAACCCCTCCCCATCCACTTATTCCCAGAAGGTCGAGATTTTTTTGCTTCTTTTCTTGCTACCTTCGTTCTGTCTGTACTGTCCGGTTTGTACTAAATGTCCTTGTACTGCTTGCTCGACCGACTTGATGGGATCTCCAAGCAATTTGGTGTGGTTAACGCTGAAGGCAGACGCAACTTGCTTTTGCTGACTGCAAGATTTTTCTTTTTTCTGGGAGGGTTGATGTTAGAAATAAACATCCTCAAGAAACAATTTTGTTTCTGTATAAAGGAATTGGTCTACATCTGATGGCATAACAATTACCCATAACGACTACTTCGAGTTTAGGAATCTATCTTTTAAACAGTGTTAAATGAAGCATTTTACTTTTATGCTCGTTTAATACATCAGTATCTTTTATTGGAGTTTATATTATTTTCAACAGTGGGAAATTTTTACATCAAAGTTTTTGCAAATTGCTTATTGTTTATTTTTATTGTTATGATTATTGCTTATTTTTGAAAAAATCAAGGTTATTCTTTTTGAAAAGATAACTTTCAAAAATGTCTGTTTGAAATCATTCCTGCTAAATCCTATGGGAGGAAATTTTGTTTTAGAGAAGACACAAAAATTTTCTTTGTGAATGGTAAAATAACTTTAAGGCATACAAATTACAAAAAAAAACACCCTTTATATTTAAATTTTTGTAATGGATTAAGATTAACGAGCGTTTAAAATGTCTTTTACAGGCATCTTACTTACAGCTTTTGAATTGATCATTCAAAAAGCGTTGAATCAGCATATTTTTAAATCTATTAAGTAATTTCTCACAGTTACAAGCAAAGCTTTAATGCTCATCTATGCAAAACTATATTGAAATATTTTTATTTTTCATTTAACATTTTGATATTGTTATAATTATTAACCCAATAAGAAGATTCCGCTTTCTGAACAACTTATTTTAACTTTGAACAGACACGAGATGAATGAAGTTTCAGATTGATAACTGATAAAATTTTTGATGCACTATGATCGTCGTTCTCTCACGGAAATTTTTTCCATTCTAAAAAAAGTGTCAATATTCATTTGTAAACATTTAATACAATATTTCACAATATTAGAAAAGAAAAAAAAATCAAGTTTTCGATACATTTTTCAGTGACAATTGCTTACAATAGACATGCTCCATTGAAAACAAAAGCTCGACAACTGAACAAATGGTACGAACTATGTAAACTGTAATACACAAGGGAAAAGAAAAACTTTGTGCCGTCGGTTTCGGCACTTTTTTTTTTCTTCAGTGGGGGATGGCTCGCGAGACCCTTCAATTAGGGGTCCACAATGACAGGTGAAAAACTTCAGTCGTTGAGGGGGGCAGAGGGAGTGTATAATAATAGGGCCTCGGAGCGGTGTGTCGTGGGGTGACCCCCTTCTCAGGTACCTGGGGCCCCTTTTGTCAATGGCGAAGCCGACTAATAACTGTTTTACGCTATCTCTGTAAAGTCTCCCGCCGACAGAGTGCGGGTTCCCATTCTTGGCAGGGTTATCGTCCATGGTGAAGATTTAGAGCCAGCGGGTCGAATCTCGAAAGTCCAGCGTTTTACCTCTCAACCTGCTTTGCATATGAGTTTCAACCGCCACCACCTCCAATTTGTTGAATTTCATTTTCGCTTTAACAGATTTTGGAATTTTAAAAAGTTAACGTCAATCTTTAGTATCACTTGCAGAATTTATTCAAACATATGAATATAAATTATGTTATTTCTATACTAGAAAGTTCATACACCCAATATACAACTGTTTTGCTCAGTATTATCATGTTTTTTTCTTTCTCCCTCGATTTCTTTCATGTTTCTCTTTTTCTAGTTTGTTATTAATTATATTTTTACATTCTTTTTCATCTTAAATATTTTATACTTTATATTTATGTATGCTTTTCGTGAGATATTGTTTCTTTAATTATTGATATTTAGGCTATTAATTCTTCTTTCTCATGTTGATTTGTTTTCTAGCTCTATTTTAACTCTCTTTTAACCACTTCGTTCAATTATATTTTGCTTTATTGCTGTTTTCCTCAACTTTTTAAAAATTATTATTGATTACTTTTAATTAATTTTTTTGAAAAGAAATTGTTTAGAACGCTGATTGAATTGTCTAATATATACTTACTTCTATAAGCCCCGTGTTGTGCATATGTGGAGCACAAAGTTTGGTTCAAGTTCAACAATAAATAGCCTAATCATAAGTACCTTTTACGTTACTTATTTGAATTTAACTATTTTTAAGAATGACATAAGTTTCCATTAACAAAATTCCACTCTTGTTATTTTAATTTAAATAAATAGATATAAGGAACCCCCCACCATGAGACTAATTTGTGTATATGTAAACATTCGTATCTTTGGTTTATAAAAAGATACGAAGATCTCCTATCTTTAATTTAACTTTTGAATATTTTTTTTGATACAAAATAAATATTCTTAATCTTTTTCATAAGATTAAGAATATTTATTTTGTAACAGGCTGTATGAAAAGTTTGACTTTTGGTGGTCAGTGGATTTTTGGTTTAAAGCAATGACGTTTCAATGTCTTTTTGCGGCAAATCATGTCTTGAAAACTCAATATTTAAGAGATTTTGTAGATCATGGATCTATTGAGTCAGAAATGTTTGTGTGCGATTGTATTATTTTATTTTTAACTCATTTAATTAATAGACCAAAATGAAATAAAATATTTGATACACACGTTATATTTATTTTATAGTAAAGAAAAAGCCTGATGTTCAATTATACTAAAACATCTAAACCAATAAGTTGGAAATATTAGTTGGTATTTTACTGTAAGACAAACTGCTATATAAAATATAAGTTGGTAATTTACTGCAAGACAAACTGCTATATAAAATATAAGTTGGTAATTTACTGTAAGACAATAATATGAAAGTATTATTTGCTTCACTTTGATGGCTATCTTATATTTAATTTGAAATTTAGATACTAGAAAATGAGCTTTTGACCGATTTACTTCCCCCCCTTTAAAGTTGGATATTGTAAAATTATAATCAAGTTAAAGTTGTATACTGTAAATTGTCTTCAATTAGATTTGGAAATAAAATGTTCACAAAGTGTATATCTGCAGTTAAATTAAAGATTAATATTCACTTCCAAAATTTATATTAATTGCAATGCTTTGCAAAAGTCTTGTGAAAAAAAGTTTAGATTGGTGAAATAATTTAAGTTCCATTTGTGAGAACTTCAGAATCTCGGTGTCAAAATTGGACGTCATTATACAATTAAAAACCAACCATCATTTTGTGGATCTTGGATTCACTACTGACAACTGAATCTGAGTGCATGCTGTTCTTTCGAAATCAAGCCAACTGCAATCGAGTGAACGACAGATTATACAGGAAAAACACTTTGAATTGAAAGAATTTATATAAATTTTGGAAAATACAGTATCAGGATTTTTTTCTGTAATGTTTTGTAAAGAAGTTTCTGTGTCTGAAGTTTAAACAATTATCAAACTCAAAATGTTCTTTTATTTTTGCATCACTATGCCCAGTTAAAATAAAAATTTTCTTCAAAAGACAAGCAAAAACATTTTTGTGGTTATAAATCTATATGATTTATTATATTTCGTTACTATATTGGAAAATGTGAAAAAAAGCATAACATATTTCATTTTGTCTTAATTGATACTTAGCTTTTCGATTTAATTTTTTTTTTAGTTCTATGGACATGCTTATTAGTATTTTTTTTTATTATTATTCTTTATCGAATTAAATAACTACTGTAAACCATGAAAGCACTTTTCTTCTGAATTTGATGGATTTCTAAAAGATTTCAAAAATCCAAATAAATCGATTATTCGTATTGTAATCCTAATTATTTGAAATTTTTCAATGCCTGTTCGACAAAAAATGCACTTCCCAAAAACTGTGACGCAACTGTTCAGAAATAACAACTTGAGTACTTGTTTCTCAGTGCGATAAAAACTAAATGAAAAACTTCAAAAAACAATCAACCAAGTACACCTGATCATGTAAGTGAGACAGTTTGCAGTCCAGTCCAGGTGTAATTTTCTCTCCAGACCATTTCACCGATGTTAGAAAAACAGACAGTGACTTTTTCCCCGAGACAGATAAATGCTGTGTTTCTCGCACACAAAAATAAAACAAATCGTTTGAGGTGAAACAGGATCGAAGAATAATAAATAAAACCAACTCGTACCTTTCTTATCCATTTTTGTTCTGTAAATAGATAACGACAAGAACTTCCACTCTAAAGCAAAACATGGAAACTTCTTTTTTCCCAATTCAACCACGCCCTGTATTTGTTATTATGTGGTGTGAATAGTAAAGACGGGTTCGTTAATTTTTACTTTCCTACGCTTAATCAAAGAACAATAATTCTTTATTCAGCTACTACGATTCCAGAAAGCGTTGTCTTGTTAGCAGGCTTTTCTTTTTATTTTGCTTTATCATTTCCTCTATTTCTCCTTCAAGATTCAATGGCAGGTTTTAAGTACCTATCTTAGATGTCCTTAAGTTCCATCGAATAAATCCTAATGATATACCCTAAAGAATTATAATCATGTTGCCTGAATTCTAGAAAAACATGGTTTCGTGTTATTTAATGTCACGGTTAACAGTTTTTATATGTATTTTTTTATTTCCCATTCTTTATTTATTTAAGTGCTACTCCGAGTTGGTGTAACATATATTTGGATTGTGTGTACGGTTGTATCCGTCACCTCATTAAATTACCCGAGTGCTGATTTAAAAGGATGTATGGTGAAGTCTTCAATTAGACTGGAACAGAAAATGTTCGAAAAGTATACATCTGCAGTGAAGTTTATTTTTTACCGTTTGAAAGGAATTTGAAAGTTATCGAATTTCATGCCATAGATAAAGCATAATTGGACTTGGCGGAGAAAAAAAAGTATGTGTAAAAAGAAATTGGAATGTGAATAGGGGAATACATAAGCATTCTCACATTATTATTAAGTGCTTGCAAAAATAAAATAAATAAAATATTTATATTGGTAAATATTTGTAACTTATTAAATAAAAAAATAATAACCAATTTAAAATAAATCATTTAAATTAAAAAAGTTTTTGTTTTAGACGTGTAGTTTCATTTTATTAACGTCCCGTTTTAAAGCAACACGAGGGCAATTTTTGGAGGGCCTTCGAAATTTTGAACCGTGGTCAGATGACGAGGATGAAACCTGAGCTGGCACCCTCTCTCCAAACTTCCCCACCACAACTGCGGAAGGATGTTTGGCCCTTATGTCTGATTTATCGTGCAACAAGCTCACATACATGTCGAATTTTTGAGCCTAGAGCCCTCCGGTCCCAAAGCCGAGACCTTACCACTAGACCGTTGAGGCCTGTTATGTTATAGAATAAACACTCTTGAATTCTAAACGTGAGTGTATCCGTATTCACATATTTGCATACAGTGAATATGGTAATTCTTTTTGCTTTCAAAATCATTTTAAACAGTTAAAGGACAATTTATATGCTTCCGATAACAATTTTATTGAAAGGGATACTTTAAAAAACGATTATGTCTGTTTAATTAGCATCGGTAATGGGAATTCAAGAATTTAACCATTAAGGGTGATGAAGTAGAAAGGTATTTACAAGACTGCAGAAGAAAGCGATAATTATGCGTTCCATTCCACCATGAAATGATATTAAAAATATGCATCATTCCAAAATCTGTCAAAGTGGATTCCAATTAAATTAAAAGTCACTTTAATTAAGAATGAATAACAATGAAACTACTATTCCTCTCACGGTTTCAATCACAAACGCATTAGCCAAATCTTAAGTGGGAAGTGCAATCGAGTTTATTATTTTTCTCCCCTTTCGTCTTAATTCTGCAAACAATAAGAAGGAAAAATCGCATCCCAAAATGGCGGAAATAAATCCAGTCTTGTTATTTTAGTAGTGGCTGAGCTGATAGGGCGATGAGTTCGTCGTCGTTTTAAACTCAATTCTCTACCTGTACGCGAAAGGCAGCTTTTCTGAGGGGTGGAAGAAAGAAGGTGGCATTTGCATTTAATTGGACAGCTCCACGACCATACGTCATCATTAAGTTCTGCTAATTAAATACTTAGGAGAAGCTATTACTTTAATTAGTAGGTACTGTCTGCAAAAGAGGGAATTCCACCATTTTTCTGTATGAGGGCGCTATTTCCAGTTAGTATTTTACCATTTTAAAAGCTTCATTTTTTTTAGAAGGGGGAGATTTAACTTCAATTAGGATCGGAGTTAGTTGTGAATTTTAAAGTGTGAATAGGTTCTGTGAAGGTAATGACATTTCCTGTCGTTTTTTTTTTTTCGTCATTTTTTTTCATGCCTTACTTTTCCGAAGAGTTTTTGGAAAATATTTTAAGTTCTTAATGATGATTGTTTTCCCCAAGTTATATATTTTTCCATTAAAAGTGTTTTACAAGGATATATTGCGTGCCTGGATTCCAGTGCCTTATGTTCTTTTCGTTTTCAGTTACGCATTGAATAGTAAATTTCTTTTTGACATGAATGCATCTAAAAGTTATTAAATACTTAAGGGTTCAGAATGGAAATAAGACTGCAGATGCAAAAGAAATGGGCAGCTGAAGACATTTTTTTAAAGGACCTGATATTTTTTATTGACTTTTATTTCTTCTGTGACTTAAATATTATCGAAATGTGTGTCTATTGCAATGATAATTCACGAAATGGTATTACGGTTTTAAAACTGCTTGATGAAAGAACGATACGAACATCAACTCCTTCTAACAGAGTACTGAAATAGAATTTATAAAGTCCGAATAAAATTCTTTCTAGAAATCTTTCGTATTAATTCTCTTGTAAGATATGCAGGGATTTTCTTTCACAATATTTGGTACTTTCTTAAAAGGTAATTATTTTAGTGTTGTATACAATTCAATTATTGGTGCAAGGAAGTGTAATTCTTTTATTTTTGACGCAGACTTACGTCTCTCTATTAGTGGTCTAATGGTGCGTCGGGAAAGGAAAAAATTATGATACTTTTCGTGGTATTTTTAAACGCTTATAGCTCCGAAACCAAATAACAGAAAGTTAGTTTTAGTTTCATTTAACAGAGAAAGGTTGACAATGAAGATTGCAAAAATAATTTTAGAATTTGGAATAGCAGTTTAGTCACAGTCGAGCTTCAAAGTTGGTGAAAATCACGAAGAATTTTGATGATGTCACAGCGACCGATGCGCGCAGTTCTGAGCGGTATATTAACAGGATTTTAACAGATTAATAATTCATTTCAGATTACTTAATTCATTCAGATTAATTCATTTAACAGAGGAAGGTCATATGTCATAGGTCATAGTCACATCGAGTTACTTTAGTCACAGAAAGTCATAGTTGAGAAATCGATTAATTAACTGTCCATAATTAATTATTATTAACAATTGTTGATTTAATTGAGCTGTCCTCCCCATCGATTTAATTGAGTTGTGTTGGTTTTAGTTCCATTTAAAAGAGAAAGGTCATAGAGCATAGATCATACGTCAAAGTCACATAGAGCTACTTTAGTCACATACAACAACTTGAGTCACAGTTGAGTAAGGTAAATAAGTCTACGTCCCTCAATCCCAGGGGCGTTTCGCAGAGACAGCCTCCCGTCGATTTTTTTTATTTTTTATTTTAAAGAAAGCCGTATGGAATATTATGGTAAAAAAAAAAACCACGGTCATATAGAAGTATATCATCCTTATATATATATTAGAAGTATATTATCTTATATTATATTATCATATAATCCAACGTATCATTAATAATTTTTTATCAATTCCAAAAATATAACAGAGTAATGTCTTTTGTTCTATTTATTATATAACTTTTGATAGGTGTTAGTTAGAAGTAATGGTTTGGTTTATTTTCGTTTTCACAATCACGTTTTAAAATTTAAGAAAAGGGGAAAGGGAAAAGATGGGAAAATATTATTTCTGTGTCTGTATAACCAGTTTTTAAATCTCAATTTGTTCTTTCTATTTTCGACTGTAATTTGTGAAACGTTTTGGTTTGTGACACGCTTACAATTATAGAGATGATACTTTGGGTTTCTATACTCTTTGGTATCCTATATTCTGCTCGAAATTCGAATCTATATTTTCTGTTATTTATCGATATCTTATGTAATTTATGTCATTGTTTCTTCCCCGACTGCGTTCATGAGCTTTCAACCCTTTTGGGTTGGTTGGGGCTGTGAGGATTAAATAAATTAATAGAATAAATGATGTTTTCTCAAATTAATACATCTGAAGCAAATATGATGAATATCTGACAGTAACAAATAAAATGCCGTAGTTAACTGATGGATCTTGGTTAACGTGGCTTCTATCGTTGAAATGTGGAATGACAGAAAGGTAATTAGTTGCCATCTGCAAAAAACACTGGATTTTTCTCTTAGTGTTCCACCTCAGATAAAAAACGCTACGCAAAGATAATACTGTTGGAATCTTCCAACATTATACGATACAGAGTTTACATACATTTGAGACATTAAGCTATTTCGAGTGTATTACGTAAGATTACCTCATATTAGTAATAAGGTAGATTCTTTCTAGGAAAACTAAATGTTGCAATGATTCTCATGACACAACCTCCGAAAATGTTGCAGGGAGGGGGACATTCTTAGTCGAGTTCGTAGTTGATGTTCCAGTTCAAGAGGTTGGAAATGGGGTGGAGGTTGAAGTACTCATTGCCTCATAACTCCCTTATTATTATTAAAGATGGAAAGTCGATTTCAAAGTAGGCAAATCGTTGCCTCACCATAGCGATAAAATTTTGGTGTAAACGTTTTTTGATAGCTACCACCTCTTAGAAGTTAAGTATCGATAACCCTTCTCGCAGATAAAAACACTTCAATACAATTTTATATTTTGTTATTCGTATCTCACCCAAGGTTCTGAAAAACTTAATTGCTCTTACACAAGTATTTCAGGCAATTTACTAACCTTAATCTAGACAAAAAAAATATACCTTCTCCTTTCGCTTTTCCAATGGATTTTTTTTTTATTTCATGCTTTAAAGATTAGTATCGAAGAATATATTTTGATATATACTTCAATTCATATTTTTATTCATCAAAAATATAGCTGAATAAAATAGAGACTACCAAACTAAAGGGAATAGTTCCGCTAACTTAAAATTCGTTTCCATATATTAATTTAAATATTAGCATATGCTAGTATTGTTCGAAATTAAAAAAAACATATTTTCGGATTTACAACAACGGCATAAAAGTCATTTAAGGCATCCTTCACTCTGGAGTGGAAGTAAATATTCATTTCATTAATTAATTCATTTGATTTTGATTACAGCATTTTGAAACACTGCAGGCTAAGAAAGTCTCTCTTTTACATTAAAAAGTACTTTTCGTAAACATTAAAATGCTATTATAAAACAATTACTCATATTCCTTTACTTTCCTTCTCCTCTAGTTCAATGCATAAATAAATTTAAAAAAACATCATAGCAGTTATTTTCAAAACTTCGTCATTTTCAAACCATTACGAGAAAAAAAGATCGTGATAATTAAGTAATAATGACACAAACTTCCATAAATCATATTGCACTGATTCTTTGAAACGATCTTCTGTATCGATTTTTGGTATCATATTTCTGTCCACTAGAATTATTGATGTGGTTCGTCCACAACCTGAATAGCAACCTCTAAAGCGTTTTATATTGTATATAACGCAGTGAAGTATGTTTATCATTTTAAAACAAAAGTTTTTGTTGATATGTTCAGTAAATCCCTCTGTGTTGAACACTTAGTAGATTAACATTCAATAACGTGAGAGCTCTTTATATCTTTCTGGTTACGTTACTGAAACATTTTGTCTAAAAGTTTTTAGACAATCACAAGAAAACAATGATGTGTAGTATTATTGCTTTCCACTTTAAACAAAGTTGAAGCGAGTTATGCTCAGTTGCGACATTTTTTTTTTATGTCGTGTATATTTTTCAAAAACTCACAATGAAAATAAAAGGCATTGAAAGTTGATTGTTTTGAAACGCTTGAACCTTGTTAAAAAGAAAATTCAGTTTAAAGAATTTAATGATCACAAATCCTGAATAGATCTATACTTAAAAGCAAAATATAAGCTATCCAAGCCAAACATACATTGCTTTTAGTGCTATATTAAATGCACGTTTATATTAATGATTTACAAATTGTGTTAAAACTACTCTTAAAAATAAATAGCCTCATAACTATGAAATTTATAATTTTACATGATATCAATTACTTTGTACTTTAAATAACATCAGGCTTTGTTTCAATTTAAAGATATCTATGTTTATGAAAGGCAATGTTTGTGTGTGTGTGCACGCGATGTCCAGACGAATCTATCGCACTTACGGCCATGACATTTGTCACGCAGGTATTCGTAATAGTGACTCAATGCACCTCGAAGCCCGAATTTTAAAATTTAATCTAGAAAATTTTTTATTTAATGTTTTGTGCTGTTTTGGGTCATTTTCGGCATGTTTACGGCAGTAGTATCTTTTTTAATGATATAGTTGAAAAACAATCAATACACCATCGGATAGAACAAACACTTTTGTTTCTAATGAAATTTGTTTTGAGCTTCAAACGTAATTTACTGAGTTTTGAGAATTGTTTAAAAAAATAGTCAGTTTTGCCATCGAAATTTTATTTTTGTTTTTAAATTTGCTGCATCCGACGTTCTAATAACACTATTATTTTCACTTTTTTTCAGCTTATAACTGGAACGGTTCTGTATCATTTAAAACAAGAACGGTTGAAATATATTCCCCGTTTTGTTTAAATTAATTTTTTCCTGGTCAGTTGAAGCATATTTTTCTCTAGCGAGCTTCCCACCGCGGCACTTTCTCCGGAACGTTGATGGCAGTTTCATTCGCTGACGGTTCAGAGCGCAGGTGACGTCATAACCTTCTATTGAATGACTTAGATTATTATTTTCGGCAATATCTTAGTGTGTTTATTTGTCTCGCATATTTTGCTTGCTGTATAATAATGATTTTCACGTTGCAGTTTTTAAATATTGTTTTGCATTAACATACTCTGTACTTTTTCCTACAATTAAAATATCACTATCACGAAGAAAAAAAGCGGGAAAATCAATAATATGTATCTTTTATTTAGATTTTGTTTTCAAAACCTTTTTCATGTCATTGTGGGCGGTTTTTTAATTTTGTTTTCATTCTGTTGAAGACTTCATTCCATAGGCAACGCAGTGCGCGTACTGCTAGTACTTCATAAAGAAATCTGTTGAAATCTGTGCAATAAAAACAGGTTAGGTTCAATAACAATAGGCCGGTTTCATAGTGCAAGAGGGAAATATGACTCCATTGTACCATTGAAATGAAAGCAGAGATGTTCTATTAATATTATTTTGTGGAAAAAAATAAACATATAATCCTTAGACTGCACATACAAAGAATAATTTGAAGAAGGAAACATAAGTTGTTGTAGAGATCGAAGACTTAGTAATCTATGTTAGACTCGAATAAATATTTTCATTACTTGTGTACAACAGCATTGTAAAGAACGCTAATAAACAAAAGTGTTATTAAGAGCATGAAAAATAATTGTTTATTGCTGAATTTCTTAATTCAAATGAAGTAAAAAATATCTTGGAAACATTGTTATATCAATTTTTTAGCTATTTTGAGCTCATGAATGATTATTCTGAAAAAGATTGTTTTGTAACAAGATGCAATTTTTATAGAACAAAATAAAATTTAAAATCAGCGAGCTGTCTCCAAAACAAAGATGGAAAAAATCACATTTCCAGAATTCTTTTTTTTTTGTCACTCTTCCATCACATTTTTAAACAAAAAGTTTCCAGAAGCAATTGAAACATTGCAAAAAGTAAGGAGAATTGGCAAAGGAGCTTCATTTTTTAAATAGAAAATGACAAATAACATCCTGCTTTTTAGTAGTCAATGATAATAATATAACTTCATGTATGTTCGTTCACGTGGGTTTATGAACGATGTATTCTAATAAAATGAGCGAAATAACATTTTTCTAGAACGTCAACAAAAAAAAGTTTAATATGTGCTGTCCTTGCAACATAGATGCAAAATCATTTTCATAATTTCCTCTGTCCCTCTTCAACCACAATTTCTTAATTGATCGTTTATAGAAACAACTCAGACATTTCAAACAGGGAATGACGAGGGGTACAAAAGGCTAAAGAAAATCTTTCATAATTTTAATTGATTTAATTTATAATGTAATCTAAATTACATGCAACCTTTTATTAGTTAATAATGTTAATAATACTTTATAAACTTTCGTTTACATCCGTCATCAACAATTATAGCACATATGTGTTCTCATGAAATGACAAATGTGACAATTTTCTAGAACACCAAAATTTAAAAATTTCTGTCCTTGCAACTTAGATGCAAAATCACATTTCCGTACCTCTTTCTCTGCCATTCTTCTATCCCAGTGTTTTAAACAGAGCTTTCCTAGTAACAGCTCTGACATCGCAAAAAGAGGGAAGGGGGAGTACGGAAGGGCTCGAGAAAAACTTTCAGTCCCAAGCCAGTGCGTATTTGGTGGATCGTTTGTTACGAATCTATCACGGGAGACGAAGCAATTTGTATTCGAATCAAAGCCATCCGTCATCTTTGAGATGGCGTTTACTGGCGATTTACGCAATTCCCTGGTCGCATTTCGACGGCTTGCTGCTGTTATTAATAATCTCGCCTTCACACCGCGTTGGAGGAATGCCTCCCTGCTACGAAGCAGTTTCATGTCAACTTCGTTTACTGAATAATTAAAAGCGTGTGCAGCCCCTCGAGTGGGGAGCTGAGATTGGTTCTGCAGCATAATTTCTGGGAGACGTGAGCCCGTGCTTCGAGTTAAGTGCTGAGGCGGTGCCATTTAAGACTGCATGCAAATTGACAGCTTTAATACACCGCACAGCAATGGTAAATATTTCCGATTACTGCATTTATTTATTTTGAATTGTGAACACTTCTGCATTTTTCCATGCTCACAGTTTCAGTACGTTATATGGAGGTTTCAGAGTTAAAGCGAACCATGTCCATCATGATTTGCCATTTTGCACGAACACTGCCATGCTAGAGCAGAAATGTTATATTTTCTATGCAATAACGATTCAAGTCCGTAGTTCAATGTGTATCCACCAGGCGGCAAGAACAATTAGAAGTTCACTACTATTTTTGAAGGCAGCTAATCAACTTTGAGATCTGTTTTCTCAGAAATGAATTTCACGGACTTGATCCACTTCAACACTGCACCCTCCATATATAAGTAATATAGTAATATAGGTATCGTTGTAAATAGTTACAGTCGTTAAAGAAACATAAAAAAGGTTTTTATTGAAGTCTTCAAATAGTTTTTAAAATCGATGAAAGAGCCATAATGAATGTCAACGATTAGATAAATATTTTTAGATGATATTTTGGGTGGTTCTAGCCCATAATCCTTCTGGGAATGCTGCGTGCGAAATTTGAGTATCATTGGTAAACGTAAAATCATAGAAAGAGGAGGCCAAATTAGCGACTGGTGTTTTTATAAATTCGTTGAATACCCGTAACTTGGAATGCAATATATAAGGAAATGCCTACTCGGCATTTTAAAAAAGGCTCATCGAGAAGGGCCAATCAAACCAGGAAAATGAAAGTAAGAGAAAATTACAATTTGAAAGGTGTGGATAAAAAGAATTCGTTATACATATATGTATTGTACCTTGATTAGAAATGTTACTGCATGCTTCCTTCGCAGAGGGGCCACAATGAATATTGAATGGGAAGTCAGGATGTTCACTGCTTAGATTCCCACTAAGCAACAGCAAATCGAAAGGAACCCGATCAAACTGTTCTCCCTATAACCACCTCATACCATACGATAGTACTACCCCGTAACACATAATGTGGGCCCCTCTTTACAGGCTGAGCCCTGTTTTATGATTTTATATTATCTAGCAGCTATTGTAGGGACAATAACCTTAGAAGGATACTTTCTTTTGAGTTACCGTTTAAAGTAGACACTGAATTATTCAGGAAAATTTGTTCAAGGTAAGAAAATGGATATAAATAGTAAGCGCCTCTTGTTGCTTTTCCTTTCGTTTCACTGTTCCTAAAAAGAATAATTTGGACTCGAAATAGTCTTTTTCGAAAGATTTAGTAATAATTAGGTTGGTTTTAATTCATTATTAAACCAAACATATGGGACAAAATGATAATGATCCTCTTAAGATTTGGTTCTATTCTTGAATTGTGGTGGTGAAAAGAAAACAGGATACATAATCTTAAGAATGGAAATGGCTGTACGGTGAGAGATTTACTAAGCGATAATGTCGAATGAATCCATCTAGCACGCTTATATCATGAAACAACTCTTAGTAATGTGCTAAAACTTTATGAAGTAAAGAAGCAAAGAATAATCAGCAATCTCTAAAGGCATTTTCGTTCCTAAAATCTGATTTCAGTTCAGATTAGTTTAATTGTTTTGAGGACGAGAGTTATTTTGGGAAGGTCGTCGTAAATTCGAACAATAGATAGATGACGAGGAGACTAGTCCACTCTAGACTTAAACATTGCTTCCATCTTTCTCGCGTATATGGTGGATCTTCTGTGGCATTTATCTCGAATCCACTACCCGTCAATGCCAAAGCAAACCTTATTAAAGACATGATGATATTAAAGTTGTTATAAAATTTTGCAGATAGGAAAAACATTTATATATTTTCAACATTGACGCTGTCTCAGTAATAATAGCTAGTAATTTGTCCTGTCCTTACGGACATGCAAATATCGAGCCACTGACAGTTCCAAAGAACATCGGCAAATTCGAGTACAAAATTTCTTCAAAGGATTAATTTACTGACGGCGTCGGATTTCGTATTTTCGAAAACATTTCGTAAAATGATAATGTTTCATATTCAGTTCAATAATGTCAATACAGAATAAACTAGTTTGTCGCCTTCCTGTTGTGTACATACAGAGTTTGTGAAAACACTGCATGGACATTCGCCGCACGCAATGTTTATTTTTGATTGAAAAGCAATGTAAAGCAGCTTTTTTGTCTTTTATATCAAAAGACTTTACTGTGGAAACATTCTATACAATTCTCTTTGCTGAAGTGTAACAAAGTAATCAGTTTATGAATAATGGCCCTGAAGCAGTGATACAAAGAAAGCGTGAACGATATTGGATTCTCACGAAAAAAAATTGTTCCTCTAAATAGAAAATACACGTTTCACTCTAACATTACCATATAATTTTGCTTTCACATGACAAGTTAGTATAAAATGACTCAAAAATACATGTAGAGAAAAAAAAATATTTTTTCATTTTTGATATTTTTTAAAAAAAATCTCACCACTTTCTTCCTGACGTAATCTCTGCAATCCGTTCCCTTGGCAACGGTTGCCATGGGCAACAGAGCCATAAACAAAGCGATCGTGGAAAAACTCATTTCACCGAAAGCTCCTCTTATGAATATGAGGCTTGAATAATGCAAGCCGTGTCCGAGCTTCTATGTATTTGTAACTGCGTAAAATCTGTCCTGCCTTATTCTGGGCTGTTTCGAAGCGACGGGGGAAATTTACGTCTTTCCCCAGCAAGACATGATCTAAACATAGATTGTCTTAACATAGATTTATGAGAAACTGTGGTCTGCGGAAATGATTCTTATAATGTCTTCCATGCATGACGAGGTCTGCATATTTCTGGTTTAGTTAGAGTTTAGATTATACAAGTACTGCTTGGGATAATAATTTCTCTTTATTCTTTTCGCCCGCGCATGTTTTATACAAACTGTTTTGTTATACATAACAGACAATTTTACAGTTTTTGAACAATTTAATTATATTTTGAAACGGATGAAATACTGCATTTTGGTTACAGTTTCTTTTCTGATTCGATACGTATGTGTAAAAAATATAAGAAATATCGGAAATGATTATAAATTGTGTTTCTTCAGAGTATTGTGTATAAAAGTTCCGAAAAAATATAGGTAGCATATTCATATATGTAACATCTTTTTCTTCTGCAAGAAGAAGAATTGCTCATTTGAATTGTCTAATCTTTGTTATTCTTTATGAGTCTTCTTTATTATCTTTTTCAATCAGAACTGCAAGGCTTATTATTATTTTACGCTTAAATGATATGCTTTTCGAAAAGTTTTGTTTCTTGAGTATTATATAAGCCAAACAATTTCTTTTTTCGGGGGCTGTAATAATTTTTCGAGAACATAGATGAGAATATAATGAATATAAATGATGTAAACAATCCTCTGCAAGCAAATGGCAAGGTAAATTGTCTCTTCGCTCTACTACATGGCAGGTATATTTAAAAATGGTTGAAATAAAACTGAGAATATTATTTTTTAGAAATCTTTGTGCTACTTCCCAAGGAGTTTAAAAAATGTGTTCTATGTATGCGTGCATTATGAGAACCATTGTCCGGTAACCTCCGATTATCGAGATTTAAAAAAAAGATCTCGATATAGATATAAACAACGAAAAAAGATCTCGACATAGATTTTTTCATTGCTGATAGTTCTACTATAATGGTTGCATTAACGAAGAAACAAATTCTGAAAGGACGTTTGTAAACTTTAAGGGTAGGTCAGGCATACAAAAACAATTCATTTTTGTAATAGAACATGGCGTCGGAATTTCAAAGTGGATTCGCTGCAGGGGGATCTTTGTCAGTGAATTAAGTATAAAAGAAAAGTATACACCTGATGAAATGTATAGAACAGACTGAATGAAATACAAATGCACAATAGCATAATAACCCAGATTCATGCAAAGCGTGCATCGCCTCAGAGGGCAAGTCCTTTGAATAATTAAAGTATTTCGAAGGTTTGCTGTTGATACGGCGTCCTTGTTAATAGTATCATATCTTCCCACATACGACTAGTAATGATGCTATAAAAAATTATAATGTTGCAGTGTAAAATTTTAATTGTAAAAATATATTTACAAAGTTTATTGTATAAAACTAGCTGATTATTTTAGAGATATTTTTTTACCATTTTTTTGCAGAAATAAGAATAATTCGACGCAGTTGCATGAAAAGGAACCAACTGCAAAATACTAAATTTGAGAAATTGCTATTTACGCTAAATATTCCGATAGAAAATCCAATGTCTCATTTTTGCAGGTGGTTCACTTTTGCAAGGCAGACTACACGCACTTTCAATACAATTTTCCATAGTAAACCCGCATTCCATAGCTGTTGTTTTTTAATTTCACGCATGACTCCAGTTATTGCAATTAATAATTTATAGTATAATTCAAAATGACCCTATTGTATCAGTTTTCGTTTGAATAATTTTGTTGTACCCTGTGTGTTGTTCCTAAATCATTTTTGAAATTATATGCAACTGATAAGGAAGGAGGATTAATAATGTTTTAAAATTATGTTTTATATTTTCTGACAGATGCATTATAAATTGTTCAAAACAATTGAAACCATTATATAATGAAAAAATTCTTTTTGTTTATATAAAGAGTTCTAAACATAAATAAAATTTTTCATTTAATTTTGTTTTAAAAATGTAAATGGATTCTTTCATTGTCCATCATTCGCGGCATGCTTTGAATTTTTTATTCTTTATCTCATTTAATGAATCACGGCTTATTGAAATTTTTGAATTTAAAATGTATAAAGTGCCTTAAAATCATCATGGTCCTCTATTAATTCTGATTTTCTCTTCTTTCAGGTAAAGTCTTTCACATTTTATGCACAGTTGAAAATCCAAAAAGTATTTCTAGATGTTGGTAAGCTCTTTGAAAAACTTCTCTGAAAGCAATGTGGGGATTCTTATAAGAGGTATTAAATGAACTAATTCATTGATTGAATTTACATTCTTCCGAAAATGCTTTCGAATAAAATGATATTACCTAACATCTTATGAGTGGTATTAAATGAATGATGTCAGGAATTGAATTTACATTTTTTGGAATATGCTTTTAAGCAAACTGTTGTATCCCAATATTGCTTGAATCTTTGCGGTTAGGAAAGAAGAATACTATTCTACCGACTCCAACGAATGCTGGCTCAGGTTGCCTCGTTATCTGATCGCGGTTCAAAATTACGAGTTCCGTCCAAAAATAGCCCTCCTGTTGCTTAAAAATGGGAAGTTAATGAAACTAAACTTACCAACAAATAATGTAAAGTATTAGACAGCCTCTTTCAGAATTCACTCAAATTTTACTTGTTATGCTGAATTAACATTAGTATTAAAAAATAACAAGATTTGATAAAGCGACGAGGCTAGATATTTTAGCAACAAGCTATAAAGCATCAAATAATTGAGCTAAGATTCTGAAACATTACCGTATATTTGTGACTTTCTTTGTTCCTGCTGAAATTAACGCTATCTCATGGAAGTTGTTAGCTAGACTGAATATGTGATAGTTAATGCCATTTACCCCGTCTTTTGGAGATGCTACGGCCATCATTATATCCTAGTAGCATTTACTTTATTCGTTCTGAAATTCTTAGTTTTATTGGCTTTTGTCCATAGTCCCAAAATTTTTCTTATTTAAATATTTCATTGTCTTCAGAGAAACGGCTTAAAATTAGCATCTTGAGTCTTAGGGATGAATGTGAATAATTTTATTTCATTTTAAAATATAATCATATCATTAAGAATTAATCAGCGCCAACAGTTGAAATCGGGGCCCATAAATTCTCGCGGCAATAGTTCATAACAAAAATATCAAGGAAGATATACTGCCCACATTCGTTATTCGCATTTTATTTCATATATAATCTCTTTTCATTTAAATATGATTATTTCACAAAGCTATTATGCACCTGTTTGCATCGCTCAATGGTGAGCGAAAATTAATATTTTGCTTCAAGGTGACTAAAAAAATTACACCAAGATTTTGTAAAATTAAAATTAGTAGAACGAAAATGCAATTTAAAATGTCATTTTAAACTCCGACTAAAATTACCTTCCCCAGGATAAAAAATTGCTCTCACTTCCAGCTAGAACGGAAAAAAAGGAGCTATTTTCGTAATTATGGTGACAATTAGCCGCACAAAAACCCATTAACACCAGGTTCTGGCAACAAATCATTAGCGTCAAAACTTCCCCTAACGGCATCTGGGGACGATTATGAAGAAGCTTTATCTCTATCATCGACGTAATCATATGTAACAGGGTTATCGTTTGGAGGGTGCACCAATTTTTTACAGCCTTTTTTATGGGAGCTTCATTCTATCACGGTTCTAATTGGTACCGGGAGTTTCACATTTTTCAATGCCATTTTAAACACAGTCTTTTTTCTAATAGCTTGTCTCCTAACTATTTATCGATTCGTGACGTAAAAATTTTGACTTCAACATTTCAACATTCCGAGTACAGAAACAACTTCGAGCGCTTCGTAGTTATTCATCTTCTCAAAATAATCACTACTTTTTCTTTCCTCATATTCTTCATTTTGACTCACGCCTGTCAGATGTGTTCCCAAAAACTGTATAAAGGCTTCTTAAGCTGTGGGCCATGACCTTTAGTAAAGTTATGCATGACAATTATGGTAAAATGCTACATTTTCAGGGTCTCCTATTTTTTTCACTCTTCAATATTTCTGGGCGAAAATTCTTTAATTTTTCACTAAAATTGGTTGAACAACCATTTTAAAAATTGAGTTTTATTTTATTTTATCATTATTATTAATTTTTTCATCAATCATTACTTCATGCTTAAGTTTCGTATTTATTTGTAATTTTGGAATAGCGACAAATTTTTTCAAGCAAAAGTGGAAGTGTGAAAGTTAAGTCCATCTTGAAAAGGGTCGCATTTGGTGTTATATAAAGTTTGTGAAACCTATAATTATATGAATACCAGATATTAGCTGTCTCGCAGAGTGGGTATTTTTGTTAGTTATTATATTACGATATGATGAATGCGGAGTTATTTGTTACTCGGAGATGAATTGCTTAATAAATCACTAATTTTATATTTTCTTTTTAAAAGCTAAAATCCAAGCAGAATTATGTAATTTGTGTGCTAGGATAGTATCTATATTATGATCTATCTGGCTGACGTAAAAGTGATCTCATATTGTTGTATAACTTTGAAGAGAGGATCCAAATTCATGAGAAGCAAAGAAAGATCACACCTTTACGGTATAATTTTTATACAATTTAAATAACCAATGTATACTTATCTCAACTGCATTTCTTTTATTAGTATTATTATTTATTGCGCACGCCTACCCTGCTTACCCAAAGGGTGTAAAGCATGTCACGAGTCGGCGGGAAGAAAAATTCCAGTACATTACAATACAATATAATAGAAGTATACAATATAATACAAAAAATTAGGTAATACAATACAAAAAATATAAGTAAAATAATGTAATATAATTAATACAATAGTACAAAATACGAATGTCATTATAAATACAATAAAATGCAAACAACAAACATAATAAATAATTACAAACATAAATAAAATATAAATACCAAATATACATAATACAACTGCATTTCTTACGGAATTTTTTTTTAAATTTTGTAATCGAAAAATTTACCCCTTTTTCAAAAATGGTTTTATTTTAACCCTGCATGACTACTTCTTCATTTGTAACAATGAATAAGTCAGGCCTTGTTAAAATATAGGTTCCGACATCGTGGTGGGTCACATATATGAGTCTGATGGTCACGGAACTGATGGCTTTTTGTGTCAGATCCTTTCATGTTAATAAGTAAAAATAATTCAGAAGGCAGTGTTCATAAAAGTTACCGAAATAAATACATCTTAATAAATTTCTTTTTCGTAATTATAAATTAATACTTCATCAATAGCATATTTTATTTTGCTTTTTCTATGCACAGTTATGGACGCAAAAGCAATTTTTTTCTTAAATGGAATCGTGGAACTTTTTTGCCGCTATGAAGAAACCACGAGGTAAGAAAGTTTCGGTAGACATGTAATAAGAAAAGATCGAAAGTCATTTTAAGAAAAATAAAAAAAGAAATTTTACTATTTTAAAATTCTTCTGAATTTTCATTCTGACTTGGAATAAGCACGGATAAGTGTAATGAGGTCTGTAATATTTTTTAAAAAATTTTTAGTGCAAAAGTTTGGGAACAAATCGCGTGAAACTGCCCGTTGTTTAAACTAGAACACGACATCTGATATCGGCGGAGAAACTTTTCAACTAAAATTATAATCAGTTGCATAAAACCACCATCACTCTTATAAAGTGATGGTGGTTTAAGCTCTTCAAGAACTGCGGCGTTTCAGGTCCAGACTCCATTGGTAAAACCAAGGAATACTCAAACTTCAGAGGCGATTGCACGTCGAAAATATATTTCGGGAGATAGAAATAAACCAGGATTTTCTACGTTTGGCATGAATTTTGACACACTCAATCTAGAATCACGTAGGATAGAAAGAGAATGAAAAAAATTGATGTCTATAGTTTCGGATTTCTTTGAAATGTGGCATAGCCTTCTTAGATACCCCAGCTTCTTCTTTCGGACAGTAAACCACAAGAGTTCTTCGAACTCTCTTTGAAGTCACGCTCTAGCAAAAAAAAGTTCAAAAAAATTTTTACGTGTGAAATGACAACAAAAAAAAAAAAAAAAAGAGGAGGGCAAGCGAGAAAAATGAAAAGGAAGCTATGCGGAAAGTTCAAAATTCAGGGTTTCCAGAACTAGAAGAGTTGGACGCTTTGAATGTAAAAGACCCGAATGTAGAATTGACGGTATAGGGATTTCCGTTAGGGATTTTGAGCCGGGGACGTGAGGAAAAACAGAAGATATATATATATTTCGGAGCCGGTATTTTTCCTGTGTGTTTTTAGTTCCCTATGAAAAATTCGTTCTCCGATTTAGAATTGCTGAAAGAGGACGTTTTTCTTTCCTTGAAACCAAAATACAGTTGCCCCAGAGCGGAGTGTTGACTTTAAAATGTCTGAAGAGTTATGTGAGGATATCAAGAAAAATGTATGAATTTCATAGTAGTCAAAACAACCTTTTCGAGATTCATGTCAACGTCATAGAGGTTCTGACGTTCCTTTTTAACCTTTGTGGGTCTTATAAAATAGTCTTAAAATTTTTAAAGCTTCCCGAGCCCAAGAGATTTTAAGCAGCGCAGTCAGCAAAAAAAATATATATATATAAATATAGTTTTAAAATTAAATAAAAGCGTTTGGAATATTTGTCAAAATTGATAATTGATCGTAAATATTCTTCAATTGCCTTGAACAGAACTGGAATAATCCTTATGTCAAGTCCTGACTTCTGAAATTTGTAGCAAAACAATAACAGCATTTTCAAAACATTATATATTTATGTTGCTTAAGATTTGAATTTAACATGGATTTTATAGTCGTTGAATATATTGTTTAAAGGTTGGTATAAAGTTGTTATTATTGAGGGAAACTTATTGATTAATTTCAAATCGCTTTAACTTTCTCGAAAATAAAATTCATATAATTCATAGTATTGCATGATATATTATGAAAGTTTCGTTGTGAAATTGATACGTATTATCTCTCAAAGTGTGATTTGAAGAATCAGCGATGGAATATTTGAAAAGTAAAGACGAACTTTTGGCATGATTATAATTCTTTCGCTCTTCTCTATTTAGCTTTTAGGTTCTTTTCGTAGTATTTTAGTCTAAATTTACAACAGTGCGATTAATTACAACAGTGCAGTTAATTACAACAGTAAATTACAAACAGTAACTACATTATCTCTGGTATTACATCTATCTTCACTCAGTCGTATTATTTAGATTTCCATACGGGAAAAATCAGTTCTCCGACTTTTTTTCATCGTGACAAGCAAATCAGTGCTCCGATTTAGAATTCTATGCAGGTCAATCAGGATCTTAGCCTTTATCTTTATAAGAGAAATAATATTATTCATATTTTCGAATTATATGCACGCATAAAATGCACTTTTTACAAAATTGTTTTTGAAAATACTGTGTTTTCGTTTTGAAATTGCAGCATCATATCACTTATTTGCAGCTGATAATCCTCTAGCTTTTGATATTCTCCGAATGTGTGTGCGTGTGTGCGTGAGTGTGTGCGTGCGTGTGTATGTGTGTGATTTTGAAGAAGATTACAGTCGCTCCGAAAACTTTTTATTGTAATCTTGAAATACTTTTTAAAATCGATGAAAGATCATGAACGATTATTCGAAAGAACTATCTTTTAAAATATTTTTTAGATTATCCCATCCCATGATCAATGTTGCGCTCGAAGCGGCGACGATTCGGTGAATGTCAGATGATGGTAAATGAACGCCAAATTAACGATTGAACTTTTCATAACTTCGAAACGGGGAATATCCACAATTTTAGATATGATTGTGAAGAAATCTATCTATCGCTATATTTTTAAGGGCTTGCAAAGCTTATCAGAAGGCTGATTAAGCTGAGACAGTGAAAGTTCAGGTAATCGTAATTTGAAATGCGCGGAAAAAAGAATTTATTACATACATTGCTCTCATCTAAAGGCAAGTCTAATTCTTAGATAAATAAATATAGAATTACCTACAGTCTGAGAATGGCCATTCACTTTTATACTTAAAAAGTAACATGGTATGAAGCAAGCTTGTAGGCCAAAAATATTCTAACGTGCAATATTCCGTTCGACAAATCAAGTAAAAAGGATTCTCTAATAACCTTGTACAGAGAAAGTGGCTTTTAATCCATCTCTAACATTTCTCTCTTCTACTTTTTTTGTCGTCCATTCTGTCTTGTTTTCCATTTCGGAGCAACTAACACTATCTTCCAAAGTATTAATTCAAACCTCTTTTAGCTTTGCACTGGCATTTCTATACCACTTGAAAATATTGAATAAATATCTAAGAATGAAAATCCTAGATAAAAAAAGATCAATGTCTTTTTTTTCTTCCAATTTCTTGGGATAAAGCAGATTAAAAAGGAAGAATAAAATATTGAATGTGGGATAAATGTGCGTTGATTTTGATATGTAATATTACGAAACCTTCCCGATTCGTCCTCATCTGGGGTTCAAGTTTTTCATGTGATCTATAATTTTAACGATATTTGGATATTTTCAAAGCAATAAAAGAGTCCTGCGGTTGCCTTAAATTTCTCATTTGCTTTATTATTCATTCATTCATAAAATTATGCATCAGCTTTGACTTAAAATCAAAAAGTCATGTAGTGTTATAGTATCCGAAATGCTTGAATATCATGAAATTAACTGATTATAGTTTTTATAAACACACGGTCGAGTAAGAATTGATAGTTTACATTTTTGTTCTTGGAAACAAATGGCTCTTTGAATGATGCCTATTTTATATTAAATTCACTAAGTTAAAGCTCCTTTTTTCAAAAGTCGTTTAGTATATAAAATGTGGATAAATCTTCATAAGCGTAAACTTGTCGCAAAAATTTTCACGTTCTTTTCTCATTTATATATTTTCCCAATGCATTATTTGCATTCTACTGTACTATTGTATAATTACTATTTTGTAAAGTCTGCATTTTTTTCCACCTAAGCATTAAACATTAATTTATTTTAAGCATTTTAAAATGTTTGTTTATACATGACTTAGCTTTGGGAAGGCAATGAATATTTCAATGCAGCGTACAAGTTATAGTTTTATTTACAGTAAGATTACATTTCATCTGTTACAGTAGTGGCTAATATAAACGGATCGCCTTAGATTTTGTCATATCTTAAACACCAGATGGACGCAATCACTTAAAGGATGAAGCAATAGCAAAAACAATAGTGGAATCAAGCGTTCCTATTGCAAACCGACCGAAATTACCTTCTTTTCAGCACTATTATTTACACAGTTTAAATTAACCATGGCATATTCATAAAAAATGTAAGTGCTGAATTTTAACTGCTACAGATTTTTAAAATATGTAACAATGTTTTTTGTAAAACAATTCTCTTCGTTACCATAATGTAAATATATCCAAAGAGGCTGTGATGAATATTTTTTCAGCTTTCAATTTGACTCTTTTGAAGACATTTTTCATTTCAACTCTGATTCTAGAATTAAAAGGAGAAATCTATGACTTCTTGCACTGACAGCCAATAAAAGAAGTCATTAATCAGGAAGACAAATGCATGCTTCCATAAATAAGAATCACCATTTACTTGTATTTTCTAACATTCTAATAATCTAATGTTGTTCTTAAGAAAAACCTAGCAATCTTACCAAAATTTCTCTAACGCCCACACTAACATTAACAACCCATGCAGACTTAAATCTCCCGTTTACTATTCTCCACGATTCCTCTCGTTTCCACGTTTTGCCGCAATGCTCATAATTTGAAATCCAACAACGAATTCGAAGTCATGAATCTTCATTTAGAAAAGAGTAAACAGCGGGACTGAACTTTCGCAAGTGGCCCAACTTTGACTGCAGACAGCATGTTCGAGTGCAATGGCTTTCTCCAAAATACCTTACATATCATCGAACGGAAACCTAACCCAGTACAATTGTCACGCATACCTTTCGTGATTGTCGAAATATTTAAATGGCGTGTTGAATTCCAGAAATGCAGGCACAAATGGCGTACGTCTCCGGTGGAAATTTAATGCCCGATGATATTTTGAAGGGTTCTGTCTACCATTTACTATCGCGTGGATCCCTTTCAGAGCCTTGCGTGCAGACGAGACTGGAATATATGCGTTACACTAGTACCACCCAGTTATATGGAAGACGGAAAATAACCGTGGTATTAATGTTGCTATGGGAAATAGAGCCGTCAGCCCACCGATCTTTTTGGATAAAAAATAAAAGGCTACGGCATTTTATTCATAGCTTTTTGCATATTCCAGGAAAGAGATATTGTATAGTTTTTGAATGCTTTTTTCGCAAATATTCTACATTGTTATTGGTAGAAAAATACATATATTAAGTGGTCGATTTTGCCTTACGTTTCGCGCCGTTCAATTCTAAGTCTTTTTGGTTTTTTAGTACAAAACTTATGTTAATGCAAATTAGTGAATAACTGAATTGGTAAACATAAGAGAATGACTCTTTTTCACGAACTGCTATTATGGACTTGTTGTAATATTATATAGGTACATTTAAAAGTTGAAATAGAGTTCTTGCTTTGAATATGCGTTGCCCGAAAGTTTTATAAATTTGTGTTCCTTTTTCATAAATTATATATCGTTTGCGGTTTAAGGTTCTTAATGAATCCTTAATAACAAAATAAATAGTTTGTATCAATAATTTAATGCTTCTTAGAAAAGGAAAATAATATAAATTATTGAAGTTCATTCTCTAGTGATCTTAGCCATCAGTGAAAATATTCAAAAAACTCGAAAATCTTTCAAAGCAGATTAATTTATTTTTCAACGTAGTTTAAAATTTTTATTTTCGTGTTGGAAAACTTTGAGTTTTTTTAATTGCAAAAATGATCTCTTTTTAGAGATTTAGTTGCATCTAGTGGAATAAAATGCCAATTAGAGTGTTTTACTAAATGTTTTTAAATTATGGCGCATAATAATAGTGAAATAGCATGCTATTCCTCTTGAATTAATTTGGAAAGTTGGTTCTTAGTGAATTATGTTTCAACAACACTGATACTCGGAAATTAAATTAATAAATTTATTCATTCAGGTTTAAACTCAGTGAAAAAAATAGAATTTGACAAAAACTTCTAAAACACACACAGTTTCAGAAAAAGAGCCAAATCCAACAAGACAAGAAAAAATCTGAAAAAGATGTAAAGTGATCCTTGAAAGAATGGAATAAATAAAAATGCTTCATAGAGACCAATTCCTTTAAAAATGTTTAATGGACGTAAAATCTGAAGAGCAGATGATATAAGAAAAAAAATTCTATAAATTCTTGTAAAAAAAATATAAATAGAAGAGGAGTTCCGGATTTAAAGATTCTTTCATAAATATATTGAAGTTGTGCTTAAAAAAATATTTCCATATGTTAATAAACCATCCTTCTTTCTTTTACCGTGGTGCTCTCTTTTCGTTCTCTTGCGTTTACATCAGTTTTTTTATTAGCCCTGGGAAACCCATCATTTCTTTTGTTGGAGTTGGTCGTACATTTGAATTCTGTCAGTAAATTGCCAAAAAGAAATTCTCGAAAAGAGGACCTAACATTCCATTATATCTTTTGAAGTTCTCTTGGATTTTCTTCAGAATCCTATACGACTTCAAAGTGGAAACTCGCGATTGTTCACTTTGCCGAACTTTTATTATTGTTTCTGTTTTTCTTTTTTTCTTCCCTCGGCGATGCTGTCGTTTTTTTCTTTATTTCTTCTTCTGTATACGTGTGGAAATGCTTCCGATTCCTTTTATTGTTTCGTCGCAGAGAAGCATCCACCGTCACGAAATAAGTCTTCGGGTTGGAACGAGTTGGTATCCGAACTTTTCTTTCGCTTTTAAAAGCGGAAGATAAATCTTTTAAGTTTCTGCCAGAACTTCTTTGTTACTTCTTGAAATTATATCACCTTTTTTATTTTATTTTCCTTTCTTTTTGTGCGGGTAGCACTGTCACTTCTTCTTTTTTCATTATTGTTATTATTTTCCTTTTTGGTGTTTTGGAAGGTTTCTGGATCTCTTTTCGCTGTTTTTGTTTGAGAAAGTTTGAAGTTTTCTGTAATTTTAGAGGGTTTCTCTCACATAATTTGCCATTTACAAAAGGGATTTCCTCCTCGAACCTCTGCCATCTCAATTTCTGCTGAAAGAAATCGCGTAACTTTTCTCGTTTTTTGAAAGTTGTCGAATTTCATCAAAAAAGACTCTGAGGACTAATAAGTAGGCATTACACCTCCATTAATTTCTTTAAGAACGAAAGGAGTTCTTGAGAACTTTTGAATCCAACATCTTTTATTTGGTATGTTGCCAAACAGCTTTATAGCAAACTAATTATTATTTTTTACAGGCATTTTAAGGAACGTTTCCGAAGGAATAAAGCATATTATTCCATTATGTAGGTGAATTCATACATTCTTTTACTCTAAACTTTGAATGTCGTAATAATAATATGGAAGTTCTGCTAATTTCTGCTGTTACATTCAAACCTGTTGGAATCTTTTTGTTAATAAAATGGAAATTCAGCGAATTTCTACTATTAAGCCTCTTGTTTTATAAATACGAAAATAATAAATAGATGTTATTTTAGAATGCTCTAACTACCAGATCTAAACAGACAGCATAAATGTGTAAACAAATTTTCTTTTAACTTGTTATTTGTTATTGTAACTACAAATAAAAACCTTCTAATAATTTCTAATCTTTACAGAGTCGTTAAATCGTTTACAGAATCGAATGAGAATCGTTTAATGGCTTATTTAATTCCATTAATATCATTTATCATTATCCTCGAAGGTCATACTTTCTTATTAACATTTTAGCGATAAAACGTCCTTTTTCTACTTCTTCCTATCTGATGTAAGAAAAGGCAAATACAAACAGTAATAGAAACCACCTGTTGAGCATTTAATTTTGTGCCTTTTTCTTCGTTCTTGCATGTATATCCAAAGAATGTGAATTAGTTCTTGACGTATGATGAGCAACATACGAAAGATAAATAAAATGTACAATTTTCCGTTTAATATATCGAAAAATTTGTTTTCTGTTTAAAAATTTATTTATACTTAGCAGCGAACTTTTCGATATCTGTAGGTCTCTTATAATTGCTTTCGTGGATAAATATAAGTGATAAATTATTTTTTTACGTAATATTGCGATACAGTTCATTAGCGTATACATTTTACTTCATAAGTTTCAAAACTTTACGATCAAATTCGTTTCTTAATAATTTCTATTTTGTCACTTTTTAATCATTGAACTTTTATAATGATTTTGCTGCTTAATATTTTAATTGCAAATTCATAAAGAAAGATATGCCAATTTCAAAATCTGAAAGCGCTATATATTATTGAAGTAAATTTTAGACAATTTAATTTATCAAATTACCATAAAATGTCTTTTGTTGTCTCTTGCAAAATAGCAATTTCGAACCAAGATACATATGCAGTCTTCCATTCCCTCATCTTCTGATGATAGAAAAATAATAGTTCAGAAAAGGACAAAAAAATCCGTTGATTTTATTCTTGAGCAATGGGTAGATGAATAAATATAAGCAATGAGGTTTTTTAAAATCTAATATTGCAATATAATTCATTAGCCTACATATTTTACATCATAAGCTTCAAAACTACAAGATTAAACTCTTTTTCTTAAATGTTTGCTATTTTGCCACTTTTTAATCATTTAAATTTTATAATGATTTTGGTTGTTTGATATTTTAACTGCAAGTTCGTAAAGAAAAATCTCTCAATATCTCCATCTGAACAGTATATTATTACTTATATTAAGTTTTAGACCATTTAATTTATCCATTTCCGTGAAATGACTTTTGCTTTCTCTTGTAAAGAATTGATTTCGAACCAAGAGTCATATGCACTGCATTTCCATTTTCCCCATCTGCTAATGATAGAAGCAATAATACTTCGGAAAACGGCAGAAAAATCCGTTGTTTTTATTTTTATAGAAGTAAGAGACAAAATAGAAACGTTATCTGCGTATGACGATTCATGAAACTCCGATAGAAGCACACAAGTAAATTAGCTATGATAATTGTTATGCATTTGTCATATTTCAAACTAGTCCGGTACAAAACTCCATTAGCAAACAGTTTATTTTAATAAGTACTCTCCCGAAACATTTCTATTACAATTGCACAGAATCCGATACTCAGAAATGCTTCACCCAGCATTACACTTTGGAAAATTTTCAATTAAAATTTCCTTTTTTCTTTCATCTCTTCGGCAGGCCCGTAAATATAATTTCTCCTGACAAATGCATTTGAGTGCATCGATTGTAGTCTAATTTAATCAGTGGGGTACGTTTTCCCAACTATAAGCTGCTTACCGCAATGAAAAAAATTGATCATAAGTGAAAAAACATTCGCAACACTTCCGAAAGGTAATTTTCATCGTTTGAGGTATTTTCCGTTTCATTAACTCATTTTATGTTTATTCATTAGGGGGAAATGCATTTTTCCCTTTGATCGTTGATATTCAAACTAAATGGTAGCAAATCACGGCTTTGTTTTATACTTAATGACATTAATCGAAGCAGTTAAGTGCGCGATTGCGTGATCTTGTTAACAAAATGGGAATACGCATTTCTTCTGCCCGGTTTTGCGCTGAGGAAAATTTTGATTTTAATAAATGAAAGAGTATATTTTTAAAAAAATCCTTCGTGGAAGATGGCGATTTTGAATTCAGTCTAATAAGAGAGTGGAAAAATTTAATTTCTATCGTGGAAGTCTGGTTTTAAAATAAAGCATAAAATGCACTTTTATACGTAATGTAGCTTAAGTTAGTATCTTGATTTGCAATGTGAAAAGAGTGAAAGGGTGTTGAACAGTCGCAGAAGCGTGATTTTAAAATAAAACATGAAAATGCATATTTAGAGATAATGCACCTTAAGACAGTATCGTAGTATGCAATGTAAATTTAAGAAAATTGTGTTAGACAAACATATTAGTGTTGTCTTAATCACAATCACAAAGGAACTACCCCCTCCTACCTAGGCATGCGGGGTCGTTGAATAACAGTTAATATCATAGCAGTCGGAAACTAAGGTCTGAATACTAGCAACCACCACCGGCCGTGGAGGAGCCCTAAGGAGGTACTCCCAGAATCGGAGTTTAGGTAACTCAACCCCAGACCATTACTACATACCCAGGGGAAGCGAGGTCCCGCTTACTTATCAGGCGGCTTCTGATCCACGACCTCGCCCTCACCGTCAGAGTTAGTCTTATTTTAAATAAATCATGAAAATTTTTTTGAAGATAACGCATATTAAGTCAGGGCCATGATTTGCAATAAGAAATGACCGAAATTGTGTTGAACAATCGGGTTAGTGTGGTTTAAAAGCAATAAATTAACCCATTTAGATATAACGCTTTATGTCAATATCGTGATTTTTGTATTTGGTGAAAAATGCGTACATTGCGTTGAACAGCTTATCTCCGAAAAATAGGAAGAGCAGGTTGAAGGCAAATGTAATGGAAAAAAATATTATCTTCAATAAAAGAAAAAAAAAATGCTCTCGATATTTTTAGTAACTTTTGGCTACGTTTCTTTAGTGTGATAATTTATAAATGAGATAATTTCCACCTTTCTCCTGTGTATCAATGAATAATACCCATGCAAGTATCATCTGACAAGTCCGATTTTATGGTCTTCGATCTTTTATGTTTTACAACAACTTGGGATCTCTTCTCCCATTTTTTTGATTGGCAAACCTAAAATAATGGGAATATAAGGGAATCCGTGATGCTTCTAGGCATATCCGTGTAGCCAACATACCCATTATTAGTTGACAAGTTACGTAATGTAAAATCTGCAAGCGTAGCTTACCCTTATAATAATTCTTACTTTTAATCTTGTGCATTATTCAGGAAATATGACAAATTATTTCAATTTTAGAACCATAATTTTTAAAAAAGTACTATCAATCTATTGTTACAATTTCCAGTTTTTTTGAACTTGAAGTCAAATGTATCGAAATTGCACCTTTCCAATTGATGAATTTTGATTCCTCTTCTATTTGTGTATACTTTGTAAGCAAGGCAATCATAATATAAATTATTGCATACAGATTAATATTAAACATATATATGCTCTTAATGTTTTAAATAATAGCTCACTAATTGCAATTTTTAAAATTTTACATAATTTAACATGTATTTAATTACAAAAATCAATAAATGTATGAATAAAAAAGTTAGTTAAGTCTCATGGACCTGAAAAGACTTGTCGGCTAAACATGCCACCTCTATTAATTGTTGTCGAGAAAGTGTCGGCAAAAAATAAGTCTTATTTACACACTAATTTTTTTTCGCGAAATAAACTACTGACGTGGATTTTAGAATTCCTCTAAAAAGAGTTATATTTTACACATCAACCCATTAAAGAAATTATTCTTCCATCCAAATACTGATTAATTCGATAATTTTATATACAGTGGCTCCCAAAAGTGTTCGTACACTTACGATTTTCAATGAAATAGGGCTCTATCCATGAATTAAAATTAATATTTCGGAATAGGTATTTAATAATAAGATCTATAAACTGTTCTTAACAAAACTACATGAAATATTTTAAGAACATAGTAAAACTTTATTTTTAAGAAATCAATAATCAAAAAGTAACAAAAATTTTATCTCACAAAAGTCTTCGTACACTGAAATATTTTCGGATAAATACATAACTTAAATTATCGTCTATCACTTTATTTTTATTTTTGCATTGTGTGGGATTTAGAAAATCGTTTGGCTTTAATTTTTTCTTGCTTACACCGTAATATTCTATTTATTATTTAAAAATGGCTCGTAGTCGTAAAGAAACAACAATAAGCATTCGAAAATTGATTATTTTCCATCATAGTAGTGGTAAATCAGTTCGGAATGTCGCTAAATTAGTTAATTTATACCATTCTACAGGGCAATATGTGATAAAACGCTTTAAAGAAGAAAATCGGATCGAAAACAAGGTAAGAAAAGGTCGACCGGCAAAGTTAACAGAACGTGATCAGAGATTTATAATTAGAAAATTTGTGAAAAATCCACGTTTGAGTGCTTTAAAAGTTTCTGCAGAATTTAATGAAAAATTTTCTACTCCCCAATTTCACCTGAAACTGTTCGACGAGTTCTCAGAGCAGCTGGATTAAATGGGCGTTCTACCCGTAGAAAATTTTTTGTTAGTGCGAAACAGAAAGCTCATGCTTTCCTTCGCAAAATAAATGTTAAATACACCCGAAACGTATTGGAACAGTGTCTTATTTGCAGATAAAAGCAAATATAACATTTTTGGTTCCGATGGTATGGAGAAGAAAAAATGAGGAGCTTAATCCCAAGAACTTAATTGGAACAGTTACGTATGGCGGTAGAGGTGTCCTTGTGTGGGGGTGTATGTCAGCATCAGGACTAGGTAATTTGGTATTTTTTTGATGGTATAATGAATCATGCTCTTTATTCAAATATTTTAAAAGAAAATTTAAAATTATCAGCCCCAAATTTGGGTATTGGAAACAATTTTTTTTTTATCAAGATAACGATCCTATGCACACGGCTCTCAACGTTCGCCTCTGGTGTCTCTATAATTGTCCACAAAATTTAAAAACACCACCTCAATCGCCAGATTTAAACCCAATAGAACATATTTGGAGAGAACTGGAGGCTAGAGTGCGAAAACACGACATTAGAACTAAAAGCGAACTAAAAACAGTAATGATGGAAGAATGGATGAACATTGATGCAGAAATTACAAAAAAACTAGTGAAATCTATTCCCAAACGCTTAAAAGCTGTTGTGGATGCTAAAGGATATCCTACTAAATATTAATTTAACGAAAAATTAGAATATTTACTAATATGTAGAGATTTTTTTAAAGTGTACGAAGACTTTTGTGAGATAAAGTTTTTGTTACTTTTTGATTATTGATTTCTTAAAAATAAAGTTTTACTGCGTTTTTAAAATATTTCATGTAGTTTTGTTAAGAATAGATTATAGATCTTATTATTAAATAACTATTCTGAAATATTAATTTTAATTCAAGGATAGTGCCCTATTTCATTGAAAATCGTAAGTGTACGAACACTTTTGGGAGCCACTGTATATACTCTGCTTGGTTACTACAGTAAGCGTTTTTTTATTTGATCGCGAAACAGTACAGCAATACATTATTCATGATTGCTTAAATAGTTTAATGAAGAAATACAGTTATTATCATACTATTCCATACTATCTCTATTCCATATATTTACTTCATCTAAATACTAAACTTCGTATAAACGAATGATTAATAAAAATATGAGAAGACAAACATAAAATATGAACCGAATCATTTGGCCAGTGGAAGCTCTCTTGAGGAAAGAGAAACAATAATTTCCCTGCTTCCTTAGCTTATCCCTCTCACTGACCAGATAATACGATATTTTATTATCTGGTTACTGCCGTATCATCCGCCAAATTAAGCTTTTGTGATCTCTTTGTATTTCGCTTTTTGTAACACACAATAATAATAAAATAAGATGTAAGTGCTTTTTGATTTGTTGTTTGAATTCTACATCCGGATCCCCTTTGTTTCAAATACCCAGTATTAAACGTGTGGAAACAAAATATATCTGAGTAATGTATTATTTCGTCTGTTTATTAACCTTCAGAACATCGTTCATTTTAAATCTGAAATTTGATAATTTATTAGTTGGTTTTTTTTAGCTAAATATTTTTTTAAAGTATAAATACTAATCAAATCAACAGATTTGCTAAGTAGAAACTGTGTATACTATAAATTTAATGTTTTATGTGATTTAATACAGAAATAAATCAGTATTTATTGACATGCGACTATGTTTATTTTCAGCTGTGTTCATAAATTTAGGTCAAATTAAGAAGTTCATTGAATAAACAGGCAATCATTAACTCATTAAAAATCTATTGTTACTGAACATTTTCTGCGCTTTATTGTTGAATAGCCGCCTTCGGCGACCAGCTTGAACGCCGGAAATAAAATTTCAACTGAATCTCTTATTCATAATTTCATATTCAATATGGTTCCTTTAACAAAGTAGATTTAAAATTCAAATTGCTATAGACATTTAACCCGCGTCCTTTTTGTAGTCTTGCCCTTGTTCTGTTCCTTTTCTACATTAATGCAAACTACGCATTGGATTTCAGCATTAAGTTGGCGCGGCACATTTTATGTCCAGCAGTAAGCAAATTGGCTTAAAACACGCTGATAAAAAGAATTTAAAGATAGCTAAGATAATATTTCAATTTACTGGATTATTTCATTACATGCTTACCATCTTGAGGACTTCATTTACAGATTTCACAGAAAAATTGATCAAATAAAAGAGGAAAGTAAAATCGAAATGATATTTTCTAAGCTTTAAGCAATGGAAGAGAAACACGCAATTAAATATTTGTTTAAACAATGAAAACGGTTTGAAATGCGTTTCAACAATGAAAAGTACTGTTGTAAATTATGCAAAAGACATTTTTAAAAGGTTATTAAAATTAGAGCAAAATCGTACGAACCTTTATTGATACCATTAAAAAGAATTTTTTTTGCGCTTTCAGATGGTGCAAAAATGATTTTTGTGCTGTAATATTTTCAAAAGTTATTGGAAAAACACCAAAATTTTGTTTATTTTTTAATTGATGAAATGTCAAATTAAAATTTTTGAAAAAACGACTCCGAGGTGCACATTTCCACCCTCCAAAGAATGTTCGTGACAAATTTCGTAGCCCTAAGTCTAGCGGTCTGCCCTGTAGAGCGCCAACACACAGACACACACGCAGACAACAGACACACAGGCAGACAGATACACACACATTCTCCTTTATTATTAGTAGAGATTGAAAGAACAAACTAATTTTGTATATGCTGCAGGCGACGACTTAATTTGTTAAGTCGTCGCCTAATATATAATGTTAGTATTATTATTGATTATTGTTGCATTGATTTTTTATTACAGGCTAGGTCACTAACTAACAAAAGTTATATGTGTGAGCACTTTATAATAAGACACACAGTTACACGGCCACCCATTTCCGCGGCAATGTACTCATAGGGTTGAGATCGATTATCCCAGCTTATATGAATTAACGTGGTGAAAATAAGCATAAGTCTTATTCTTCATATATCTTGATTTAACGTTTGTGAAAGAAGTAACACTGAGCTAACTCAAGAAACTGTATTACCACTGGGTATTGCATTTCATATGTAATGCTTAATTAGAGTTCAAACTGGTCGGGATCAGCAATCAACGGTAATTTAACTGCGTGCATCGAAAACTTCTGAAAGTTTAATGAAACTCATTATCCAGTATCGAACATATCAATTGTTTGTGGAATGAAATAACTTGAGTTTTTCGCGTTTAATCAATGTTTCCTTATGATAGCCAAAGTTGAGTTTTAGCCTAATTTTATATTATTTGCGATATACATAATGAATCGATGATATATTCATTGCGTTTTTACACCCAGAAATCCCTTATTCCCTTTTGTTCGAAGAAATCATCTCTGATTCCCTCAAGACACAGATTTAATGCTTCAAAACAAAACGTAAA
>BGPR01010055.1:0-18359 GCA_013235015.1 Araneus ventricosus
AAATGGACAATCTCTGTCTGAAATGCGGAGGGTTGTATTTCCGGGATGAAAAGAATACCAGAGGAATTTACTCTCATTGTTGTCATAATGGAAATATAATTGAGCAGGCTTCAGTGTATCCAGTGGAAATGAAAGGATTTATGGATGGCTCCGATGAATTATCAGTGCATTTCAAAAATAACATAAGGTCGTACCAGTGCTTCAATGGGTGCACAGATTGTACCGTCTACAGGGAGAGGAGCGTATTGCTCCAGAATTCATGGCCAAATTTATCACAGGACCTCTCATCTACACCCAGCTGAAGCAGGAGGTGAAAACACTAATACAATACACTTCAACAATATTATAACAGACATTAGGCATGTGTCACGTGACCTCAGGTATTATTCGATTTAGCCCGTGCAACGCCGGGTCATACAGCTAGTCTACTCTATTAAAATTCGAAGGTAAACAAACGTATGTATGTATGTATGTATGTCCTTCTATCTTCTCACGAACCGCCGAACGGAGAAGCGCGCGGAAAGTACCAAAAGATGGGGAATAATCCAGGGAAGCCGCTTCGGCCATTTATATTCCGAAATTTTAATTAGTGAAAAAGATATTAATTAAAAACTAATTGACAACAATGCTTTTCATTGTTTCGGATACTTTATAACAATACTTTTTATTGTTACAGCGCAATTCAAAATTTATTTTATTGTTGAAGTCGTTTACTTTAAAGAACATTGTTACAACAACAATAAAAAAGTGACGCTGACAGAAATAAAAAAAATGTAGTGTTGAAAGTGTACTAATTCTTTTTTAATCCCGTGATATAACGTCCAACAAAATCATTTTAACGAAATTAAAAGGGGTGTATTATTTCTGTAAAGTTATGTGGCGAAAGATATAGATTAGTTATGTTAATGATTTTAATCATTATTCATTGATTTGATAATATTTTAAATATTTGTGGAAGCTTCTATTTTAAGCTGATATTTGGAAGTTACTATTTTTGCTTTGTTCAATTCTCGCTTTTTCCGATGTCTAAAAGAAAAAGAGGAATTACAGGGGATGCTGCCAGTAAACGTCAGGCAATTAGAAGACGTGAAAGGAGAGTTGTTGTAACTGAAGAAGAAAGAAGCCGCCGATTGTCAACTATGGCACAACGTAGCCAGCAGAGAAGAGTCGAAGAAACAGAAGAACAAAGAAATAGCCGATTGGCAGTAATGGGACAACGTAGCCAGCAGAGAAGAGCCGAAGAAACAGAAGAACAAAGAAATAGCCGATTGGCAATAATGGCACAACGTGGCCAGGAGAGAAGAACCGAAGGAACAGACGAACAAAGAAATAGCCGATTGTCAGCCATGCAACAACATGCAAGAGATGTTATGAAGGACATGTTATTGAAGGACAAAATCACCATCAGATACAAACTTTTTATGCAGCTAGAACTGTTCTGAACTGAAGAACACGACTGTAGAGAATGGACAATCTCTGTCTGAAATGCGGAGGGTTGTATTTCCGGGATGAAAAGAATACCAGAGGAATTTACACTCATTGTTGTCATAATGGAAATATAATTGAGCAGGCTTCAGTGTATCCAGTGGAAATGAAAAGATTGATGGATGGCTCCGATGAATTATCAGTGCATTTAAAAATAACATAATGTCGTGCCAGTGCTTCAATGGGTACACAGAATGTACCGTCTACAGGGAGAGGAGCGTATTGCTTCAGAATTGATGGCCAAATTCATCACAGGACCTCTCATCTACACCCAGCTGAAGCAGGAGGTGAAAACACTAATACAACACACTTCAACTATATTATAACACACATTAGGCATGTGTCACGTGACCTCAGGTATTATTCGATTTAGCCCGTGCAACGCCGGGCCATACAGCTAGTTTTGATTTATAAATCATTTAAAGGCCATTTTCTAAAAATAATAAACACTTCTTAGTAGAAAATATTATATTCAACTTTGCATAGTAATACCTCAATTTTTTAATATTAATATTTGCCGTTTTCAATAAAACCTTATACCTCAACATTTATTATAGCACTGATATCAGCAAAATAAATTTCAAAACCAAAACAAGAATAATTCCACTTTTTAAATTAATGTCAAAAATTATTATATCAAATGAAACATATGATTGTAAACTTAATAACCCCAAATGAATTTTTTCAACATTAAATATCATGAATTTCAAAATTTAACATGCACACTGCAAGAGTATTTTCAAAATTTACTCAACTCTGATAATAGCACATTACCTTCAAAACAAAACTATTTCAAATATAATTTTAAATCAATTGATAATCTTAATTAATCATAAAGTTTAGAAACCAATATATAAAATGAAAAATCAACAAATATTTTTAAAACATAATGAACCAAAATCAATTTTCCAAAATTGAAATAGAATTTGTAACATAATTAAATTGAATATTTGCAATCAAAATTATTATTTATAAAAAATTAGCAGCTGCATTTTTTTGTGTACTTTATTTATTGCAGAAATATTTAATTTTGCTATTTTCGTTGAAGCATTTGACACAATTTAATCCACAGCGATACCGAAACGTTAGCACATTGCAGAACACCATTTGAATTCTTGCACATTTTAGATGTTGGAAGACACATAAAGATGAACACAATGATTAAAAAGAAGGCGGCACTATGGAAATCACTGTAGACAAAAATTTGAAGAGTTCACTCGAAGAACAGAACTTTTGCTGAAATAAAGGCTTCATAAATACTTGAATGAAGAAAGCATGAACGATAAAATTTGAAGTAACATGAAGATGGACGAGTAGAAATTTAGAATGACGACGTGGGTATTTTTTCTCAGGAATGTCGCTATTCAGGCGTGAACGGCAATTTCGCCGGACTTCGCTGTTGTTTAGCTGAATGGTGGCTCCGAAACCCATGTGCGGGGTCTACACGAAGCAGGAGCATTTATCCCTGCCGACTCATTGAAAGATCAGGCTTTAAAAAAGTGAAAGGCAGTCCATTTTCATCATGGAAGAGACGATATTTGTTTAAATCTTCTTTTATTGAGGCATCAGGCGTTATTCTTCATAGGTAAAGCACTTAATTTTTACGTAGCTCCATGACCAGTATTTAGAAGTTTACGCCCGAGCGGCGCGTTGTTGTTGAAAGCTTACATGCTGGCGTGAAAAAGGGCAGAAATGAATGCGCAGAACGCTTAAGTACCCAGAATAGGGAATTCCCCTTGAGAAACTCGTGATTTGCAAAGAAAGTTGTAGTGCGTTAATTATGATGAAAGTGGAAGTATTTAAAATGAGGTGTCGTTAAGATTATTTAGGAAAGTTAAAAAATTAAAATATCACATATATATATAGGGAGAGTGTGAACTAATAGTAGGAATTGAGTAAACAAAATAAAATTAAAAATTCTTGATTCATTCTAAGTTTTGCGAAGTCTGAATTACATTTCGTGAGCATAAATAAATGCGAATTTTGCATAAAATTTTATCTGAAAATTTGAATTATGTATTAAGTAACTTTTTTTGCCTGAAATATGCAACTTTGAAGACATTAAAAGAAATAGCTAATAAAATCTTTGGTATAAAAGTACAGAATAACAAATATGCACTTTTAATATTTAGATGACTAGAATTTTAAAATCGGCATTTTATTGCATAAATCTTAACTTTTTATTCGAAGAAAAAAATTATAGATTGTATTTCGCAAAAAAATGTGGAAAGAAAGTTTTTAATTCACAGACACTCAGTCTAAATAATCATAATGCGTGAATCATAAATATTCGAAGTTTTGACAAGTTATAACAAAAGGAATTTATTGAAATAACAGATTTTAATTTGATAGTTATAATTTTTTATGTAAAACTGCTTTAATTAGGTTTTTGTAATATGTTTAAAGTGGATTAACTATAAATATTATTTATAAATTTTTAAAATGCGAGAAAAATTAACGAATCTATTAGGAATTTATGGACAAACGTTAGATTACATTTGTTCTTTTAAATGCGTATAACAGCCGAAGCATTTAAATATGTTGACTGGATAACGTTTGGAATAAAATTGAATTTTTCACGTACTCTTAAAATAAGTAATTTCAAATGAATCTCTTATGCATAATTTTATATTCATGGTTCCCTTAAAAAAGTAATTTTAAACTTCAAATTGCTATAAACGTTTAATCTTCGTTCCTTTCGTAGCCTTGCACTTGTTCTGTTCATTGTCTACATTAAAGTAAAATACTCATTTGATTTCAACATTAAAATGGCACGGCACATTTTACGTCCAGAAGTCTGCTAGTTGGATTAAAACACTCTGATAAAAAGAATAAAAACATATCAACTTTAATCTTTCAGTTCATTGGATTATTTCATTTTATATTTATTATTTTGAGCACTTCCTTTACAGATTTCACAGAAAAATTGATCAAATAAAAGGAGAAAGCAAAATCCAGTTAGATATTTTTTTAGCTTTTAACAATGGAAGAGAAACATGTAATTAAACATTTCTTTAAACAATGAAAACGATTTGAAATCCGTTACAACAATGAAAAGTATTGTTGCAAAATATGCCAAAAATATTTTTAAAAAATTATTAAAATTAGAAAAAAACTCGTACGTCAACTTAATTGATATCATTGAAAAGGAAATTTTTTAACTTTTTAGATGGCGTAAAAATATTTTTCGTGCTGTAATATTTAGGAAGTTATTAAGGAAAAACGCCAAAATTTAGATTAATCTTTAATTAATTAAAATTCTAATTAAAATTTCAAGAAAAGGCCCCGAGGTGCATATTCCCAACCTCCAAAGTATGTTAGTGCCAAATTTCGTTGCTCTAAGCCTAGCGGTCTGACAGGTAGAGCGCCGAAACACGCATACACAGAGACACACACACATTCTCCTTTATTACTTTCTCGTATACGAAGCATACAAAGAGAAAGTATTGTAATCGTCAAAAAATTCGAACTCGAGATTTTGACGAATTTCCACGTTTTAGACCTCCCTGAGGCCGAAAAACACAATTTTGGAATTATGTGTGTCTGTGAACACGATAACTCGAAAACTATGAGAGCTACGGGGATGAAATTTGATATGTGGCCTTTGAACATAATTTGTAGGTCTCTGTCAAATTTTGGACAAAATCCGTCCACGGGAAGTCTGTCTATTTGTATGTCCGCGATCATGTGAACGCTATAACTCAAAAACTTGAATAGCTAAATGGATAAAATTTGGTACACAATTTTATCGTTATGAATGTAGGTCCGTATAAAAGTTTGGGCCAAATCCGTCAAAAAGAGGCGTTCAAATTGCATATTCAATTTCTTTTAATCCGATTCTCATGCGCATGCGTATTGGTAGCAATCTGTTACTGTTGTAAATTTTATTTACAACAATAAATAATGTTTTCAAGCATCAGTTGCTAACAATTTTTTTATTGTTGTAAATCAAACCGACCTCATTATTTCAGCAAATCTTTTATTCACGCGCTTTTGCAATTGTTACGGTTGTGGTAGTATAAATTGTTTTCTTAGGAATTTAATTCCAAAGCAGAATTTTCTCATTAGTATTCATTGCATTGCCTATTTTATCGCGTCTGCTTCAAAATAATATTTTTTTGAAACATGGCAACAGATATTTGATTTCAGGTTTGTTTGTTTTTTTGTTTTATTTTCTCGTATACGAAGTATACAAAGAGAATTATTGTAATCGTCAAAAAATTCGAACTCGAGATTTTGACGAATCTCCACTTAGAAAGTATGCGAGAAAGTTTAGGGGAGACCACTCCCGCTGGTTATTAGGAAAGATATTATAGTGCACTAGTTGATACACCCGGCGTTGCTCGTGATAAAATTGTTTCCAAGTCTAAATTCTTATAATATTGTAAACTTAATAAATCAGTTTTTCGCAGCTGTGTCGTTCTTTCGCTGATTTTCATTCCCCCACTCACGTGTTATCTGACCCACTCGGTCACCAGTTAAATTCCTCTCTTCCTTTTCTCTCAGAGTGACGTTTTGGGTCATATCTTTCTATGTCATTTTGGATTTCGCAACGCCTGATAGTTTGTACGCAGAATTTTGAATCACCTTGTGTTATTTATAACGATGTAATTATAAATTTATAAAAAATAACCAAACTGGGAAATTTGATCGGAATATTTTTACAATGCCCGAAAGAGGCTCCTTGTGGGCAGCGAGTTGTCATTCATCTTTCACGAAGAATTGGTTAAATTTCGTATATATTATAATGAGAAATTACTTCGTCCAAACTTAATATAAATAAACATGTTTTAGAGAAATGTAAATCATAATTTTATTTAATTCTTCGAATTAAGCAAATGGAAGCTTTGAATTATTAAAGTCTAGATTTGTCAAATTTCAACAAGTAACAAATACGCATAATTCTGATTTTTTCAATTTTTAAAAAATTGTGCTTTTAAGGGTTAAAAGTTCTGTCTGTATGATTTTATGAGATCTGTCTGTATATTTAAGTTTGCTTAATTATATCGGAATGTCATGTTCTAAACATTTTTCCAACATTAAGATTGTGTTGGCTGTTTAGGCTGTTGGCTGATAGTATAGAGTATTGAAATTTTGAACATTTGTGTATTCTCTGCGAAAATGCACTATTTTTCACAAATTAATTATCAGATGATGTATTAATTTAATTGCATTTTGTTTCCTAACGAAGGGTGCCCACTGGTAAGGAATTTGAGAAAAATCGTTTGATTCCATAATATTTATAATAATGAATTTTAAATTAAAGACTAAAAAGAGGGAAACAATTCTACTTTCTATTGCCACTCTAAAGACATATTTTTTTAAAAAAAATGTATTTAAAGTAAAACCCCGGTTAACCGTAACCGGGGTTATCCGAAATGCCTCTGAAATCGCAAATCCGAAAAAACACGTACTGTACTGTACACGTACCGATGTACGGAAATAATCGAAAAAGCGAGACTTTTTGCAACGATATCCCCACTTTTATCGTTTAAGCCACCCAAGTAAGTCAGTGATTAATTTTAGAATGCTTAAATTAAAATTAATAGGTATTAAAAATATTAACTACGTTAATGCTTACTTGTGCCTGTCAAGAGTATTGAGCCCGAATTCGCAGGTACGAATATCGCGCCCGACGGAGGAAGAATATAAATGTTGCCTCCAAAGAGGATTTTGATTTCGTTTTACTCTCAAAACACTTCAGAATTGGATATTGTAATTAGATGCAAAATAGTAATAGATGTCCATGGCGTAACTGAAAAAATCATTATTCGAAACGGTTCCCACCTCTTTGTTCGGTTAATCGGGGTTGTATCGTATTAAACTTGTTTTACTTTTAAAATCGTCAGGATGATTAAAGGTTTCCTTTTATTCATATATACTCTTTATTTTACATTATTGAAAACACAATTAAAGGAGTATAAACAAAAACGGATGTAATCGCATTGGAACAGTTCATGTGGCTTAACTAGAAAGTATGGGAAAATATTTACTGCATGAGTTTAAAAAAATTATCTCATCTCTATTACTAATTGTAGCACAACTTCATTTTTGGGATGCTTGATTCCTGATAGTATATTTCAAAGGATCTTATAATTTAGGTAGTGTAACGAATTAATTTATTTATTTTCAGTCTTGGAGTATCCCAGATAGTAATTTTAGTTTGCAGCAAGCTTGCAGCAAGTTAACGAAAGCTTCGAAGTCAACATGGAACGAACTTGCAGCAAGCTTGCCACAAGCTTGCTGTGCACACTCAATGCAAATTATAGCAAAAACAGAGTACGAACACAACCCAGGATAGAACTCGCGATCTACGGTTCCGAAGCAAACGCGCTAACCGTTCGGCCAGTTAAACTCTGCGAGGAGGAGATAGATTTCGGTAAAACATCGTTCGATTCGATTCGTATACGATTTATTTTAAACTATTTTCTTGATTTCATTAATTTTTTGAGTTGAGAATATGATTTGAAGTCGAAGAGAGAGCGATTTTCGCTAATAACTACGTTTTGCTAGTAGAATAAATTATGAAATTAGAGTTCAAAAGTAATTGCTTCAAAATGGGACAAAATGTATAAGTTATTATTTTTCAACAAACAATGACTGTTTTTTAGGTTTAATTTTGTTTATAAATGTTAAAATTTCAACATTAAGAAAAAGGCGATATAGTTTTCTTTAAAGTAAAAACTTTTAGTAAAAAAGATGGAAAATATTTCAAAATTTTTTTTTTATAAAAGAGTTAGATTTTTTACAAATTATCATTGATTTATTGAATTAATAAAAGGAAGGACGGTCTAGGAGATTCTATTAAAAATCGGATGTTTTTTTTTAAACAGAGACAAAAATAATTATCTCTTTGTGCTGTCTTTGCATCAAGCTTGTTTTGCAAATTTGTATTGGAAAGGAGGTGGCGCTATTTGTCATGGTGAACTTGCAGCAGACTTGCAATGCAAGGAAGGTGGCTCTAGATGACACGGCGAATTTGCTACAAGTTCGCTTCAAATTTGACGCGTCAAATTCGCAATGACAAGCTAATATCAAGTCAAAATCAAACTTGCTGCAAACTTACGTGCTATCTGGGATAGCACAATAGTAGTGTCTTTCTGCCTACGTAATTACAACAGCCACCAAGATCGTGGACCCTGTTATTTTGAACGTTCTGTCACACTATATTTACTCCACTGGACAGTTCCTTTAAAGATATAAGCTTAAATGTGTGTCTGAATAATAATTCACTAACATATAATGGACTACAGCTGTAGTATCTTTATTGGAAAGATCTTCTTGGAAGCTAATTTTGTGACATATCATTTAAGCATAGCCATATAGGCATACAAACCTGCAATCTTTGGCAGCCCGCCAAGACGCCAACAGCCTGATTACACATTCACTTGTTACCACCTTTAACTTGCCAGAACGGAATGTTCCGAAGCGAAATTACCACTATCATCAAAATCAGCCCTACGAAATTTCTAGTCAGTTCCTGAAAAACCCGATTCACCAGTAATTAACTTGTCGAGATCCTAATAACATTCGGGTTTGCGAGTTCAACAACCCCCTCGTCGAGCTCCCATCACCATCCCGGCGGGATCTGATGCGTCCCATCTCCATCCGAATCACGTCCCGCTCAGGAGTAATCAGATGCTGCAAGGAAGGAAGGGAATCTTTCGCGAATCGGTCTATTTGAAGCGGGGCGCACCTGAATGGGAATTGGCAGCAAATGCCTTCGCGGAGGCTCCAAATGGCCGTCCCAGCATTCCCCGGGTCTCATAAATCGTGGACAGAACAAGTTGGTTGCTGTGATCGGAATCGGATGGAAGCGAACAGATTTGGGCTGATAAGAGAGGCACAAAACAAAGGAATTTTTGGAAGAATTTAAATGAGGGCCATGATTGTTTGAATCGGATACATGAATCGCTAACTGTTCGAAGGGAATAAGTCCAAGACACAAAAACTTTTGGTTATGGTTTTTTAATCAAAAATGTACCTGAAGTTTGTATTAGAAGAGAGCCTCTGATTTTTAGAAAACATTAAATTGTGCTTCAGCAAGAACGATAGTAAATTTTTTACGCATCCTGTAAAATTAATATGTTATGACTTCTTCCCTTTCTTTAACTTAAATTTAGTTTTAGACTAGGAATTAAAGACCTTTGAATTCTACTATACTAACTGTAGCTTACACTAATCTTAAATTTACGACTTTCATATATGTAATCAAAGCCACAGACCAAGAATGAGTGACTCGCTTCTTTCTCAGCATTTCAGCATAAGGATTTAGTCTGAATTCCATTAGAATTCAACTTGATGAGCAGCGTTACACCAAGACAAGAACAATTAAAGAAATTTAGTAGGACATACTTTGCACACATAAATCCATCTACCTAACTTTTTTTCAGCATGCAAACATTTGTCAGTACAAGTAACAAAAAGAGTCCTATGTAAATCACTTAAAGCCCGCCATTTAGCAGCTTTCGCTTGATGCTCCATCATTAAAGGGCGCCATCTCTCGGTGGTAAATAGAACCTCCACTCTTTCTGCAGTTAGCGATTGATATAAGGTGGGAGGTAGTACTCCTGAACAAGGTCATCATCTTGCGCTGCCATAATACGTATCTTTATAGTGGCCAGTAGTAGTAATTCATGTTTTTAACCAGCGGGAGTGCTCTTTCATCACCATTCTCTTATTCTAAGGGGGTAGCACGCTACGCATTTCGTCGACCTTCTGTCTTGGACGATCAAAACCGATTTCGTCTTTGGGTCAATGGAATCGGTTTTTTCACAGCGGAAAATGATGTCGGGCTATAGAAAAACACAAGGATAAAAACTCGACATCACTTTCCGCGGTGAAAAAACGGGTTCCATCCACCGAAAGACGAAATCGTTTTCGATCATCCGAGAAAAATATAGACGAAATAACGTAGTGTGCTACCCACTTAACACAACATGGTCCTCTTCAAAGTACAGGGTGAGCTCTGTGAAAACCGAAAAAATCTCCGTGCATAAAAACTGTATTTTGGAAGTAAAAAGGCTGTACGTACAGAACAGAATTTTGGCGTCATTTTTGGTTGAACCAAAAAAAAATCCTGAACTGAACAATTTTGCTTCTGTAATAAATGAAAAATTTGCAAAATTCTCATTAGATAATCATCAACTCCAATTTTGACGAAAATTTAAAATTTTTTTCCTGTTTCCACAGAGAACATCGCTTGTACTACACTCTAGTAATTTTGTTTTTTGTTTGGAGGTAAAAAAACGGCTCGAGGGCCCTCTCACTAGGTGAGCTTTAATTATAACCAACCTACTCACACGATTGCAACAATATTTCTTTTGAATAATTTTATTTATTGAAGAACACTTTTTTGAGTATTCTCCCAATTATGGGAGGGCAAGAAAACAGGGAACACGAGTCACCTTTACACTCCCTTAATATTTCTTAACACATGGATTGAAGATATTTCCAAACCACTTACTGGCAACACTCGATATATCATCTCTCCCAAACAACTACCACAGTACAAATTGCACTAGAGCTGATGAGAAGAGAGGCTATTCATGAAAGGGAAAAACTGAAATGAACTATTCAATTTTTTTTTCGGCAATAAAAAAATCTGCAAACTGAGCCTCAGCCAATGACGCGGCGCTAATTTTGGCGAAAATTTTAAATATTTTTTTCCTTTCTTTGTTCCTTTTCTTCATTTCTTTTTCTCTTTTTCTTTCTCTTTTCACCAAGCGCATCTACATACAAGTGAACTTTTTTTCACTGGTATGGTTTCACTACTATTTCGGGGTGGGTTGTGTATGCACCATACCAGAGGGAGGACCCACGACGGCAGATTTAGCATGCACCAGGCCCACAAATACGGAGGACCCACGACGGCAGATTTAGCATGCACCAGGCCCACAAATACGGCGGATCTTCATTGGAATCGGGTTTCCCTGTAGGCTCGAAGTCGAAGAGACATTACCACTGGTCCACCGCGGCTAACTCAGTTAGCGAATGCGTTATTGTTTTATGGCACAAGGTCGCAGACGGTCCATGCTGCGCCAATCAATGCGTAATGATGAATGAAGTGTTTATGAGGATAAAAATGTTCTATTAATAAACAAAGATGGTTGCATTAAAAAGGAATGAAATCGGGTTTCCCTGGAGGCTCGAAGCCGAGGAGACGTTACCACTGGTCAACCGCGGCTAAATGAATGAGTGAATGCGTTATTGTTTTATGTCAGAAGGTCCCAGACGGTCCATGCTGCGCCAATCAATGCGTAATGATGAATGTAGTGTTTATGAGGATAAAACGGTTTTATTAATAAACAAAGATGGTTGCATTAAAAAGGAATGAACACAATGAAAACTTTGAATTATATTGCTTTCAGGAAGCCAATTTCAACAGCAAAGGAGAGCAAATTAGAATGAGGTGGATCGCCCAATAGCTAATTCATTTGAGGATAGGCTTCACCAAGCCATTTGTTTTAACAATTTTTTAAATTTTCACAGTCAGATAAAATATGTCGGGCCATGAAATTCGCATTACAGGTGCGACAAATTGGGGCGTTTTCCGAGTGAAGTAGATGTCGATGTGTTTAAATACGTGTGCCCAATGCTCAGCCTAACTAATTGTACGCTAATGTTTCTGTTCAAATTAGATGGTTTTAAATCCTAAGATAGATGGTTGAATAAACTCCAGTTTATTGTTTGTTTGAGCGTCCCAGACCTCCTGTCAAGATCTGCGAAACCTGGACCTCAAAATACTATCAATATCTGGAAGTGGAACATACGGCCATGTAATTCGCCTGGTTTCTTTAGCTGCTATATCCGCTTTCTCATTTCCAATTATCCCGATGTGCACTGGGATCCAGCAAAATAAAATACTATAGCTTTGGCCCAGAAGACTCGTATACAAGTTATATATTTTTTTTACAAGTCGATGGCTTTGTCTGGAAATATGCAGAAGTTCCTCCAAAGAGCTTCGCTAATCGGTGTAAATGATCCATTTTTTTGTCATCAAAGAAACTCACATACTTAAAATCATAAAATAGCATAAATTTATATTTTAAAACATTGCTCTCATTAAAAACAACGTAATTCCAACATTTTTAGTTTTTTAATATTCATTTTTGAAATGAGTCACTTCATTTGGGTACACCATATATTTTCAAATCATACTCAAAAGCACCGTTTTGGAAAGTCAAGAAGAAAAGTATAAGTTTGTTCAATTATTTACTAATTCATATACTTGCATTTAAAAAACATATTAATAAATACAATTGTAAGAATATGTTTACTTTCTTAGAATTTCACATCATTTTAGGTTTTGATAGGATTTTTCTTGCATTTTGCATTATCTCCATAAATATGAGCGCGTAGATTAGAATGGCACTAAAACATTAAATTTTAGGGCAGGACTTTTTACTAATTTTTTAGTTGATTAGATGGCATGTAATATTAATGTATAAAATATTACTGAAAAATGAGACTTCGGAATTAATGGGTAAAAATTACAGGGAACACTTTTCCACCTTGAATGATACGATTACATGATTTCCGAAACCGGTGAAGACGATTTCCCAATTTAAAATACGACATTCTAAGAGCTTAAGGAATAAATCTGTACTTCCTTACTGTTGAATCGAAAAAGAAAAGTGTCGCCCAAAGGAATAAAGAAATCTCGCAGAAGATTTCATTAACAGTTTCCACCCGGTGACATACTTTGCTCCAAGTCCGAAATTGCGACGAATAGAATCTAAAACTTTGACACTCACCGCAAAACTCAAAGTGGTCCTTCCGCCGGTGAATGAGTTACAAGAAATTCCTTTTTCCAACCACCTTGATCGTTCCAATTTTAGTATGTTCTGCCGCGAATCACCCGAGATTTCTTGTTCCACGGAAGACACTTAATCCATCAATCCAGACACTGCCGGATAGAGACGCCAAATTAGAGTCTATCCGGGAATTTAACCGGCAAGAAGAACAAGAAAAACGTTTCTCTAAACATCGCGTTTGCGAGAGAGAGAAAACGAAAATAAAATAAGATCTCAGGTTGAGGAAAAGGTAACCGTCACTGAAATAATACTCGAAAAGTATGGGAATAAAAGGTAGAACGTGTCCACTTTGAAATATATATTGAAACGTTCCATCCAATTGTTCGCAAAGGAGATGTCTGGGAGTCATCTATAACTCTTTGATTGCCCCCTGTCAGAGTTCAGAAATACCAAGAATTTTGTGTCATTCGTCAAGGTTGTTTTTTTTTGTCTAAAAGTAAAATGTCCTCTTTTCGATGCTACTGCGAAAGGTGTCTCAAATTCAAATTTTTCCATTTTATTGTAACGAAATTGTCTTGTGGGTGTACGTGAGGGCAATCCAATAAGCAGGATTAAAAAAATAAAGCTCTTTATTTTACAAACATTCCAAGCTAAGAAACGTAGCACAAGTACTAACACAGCACTAGTAAAAATTCACAACAGAGACTACCAATGAATCTCAATACAACGCTCAAAGGTTTCTTGTTAGCTTACCAGCTTGCTTGCTGATCAAAATCCAACTGACTCTTCTTGGCTTGAGAGCTTGCCTTTATACTTTTCAACAGGAAGTGACCTCATTATGTAGGAAGTGACCTCATTATGTAGGAAGTGACCTCATTATGTAGGAAGTGACCTCATTATGTAGGAAGTGACGTAATCTCTAGAAAGTTCATGAAACCAGTAGAAATAGGTTGAAAGTTCGAGGTCCATCTAGAAAATTCCTTTTGTGGCCAAAGTCGCCAACTTTGCCGCCAAGTCTCCAAAATGGTCGCCAAATTTGTCGCCAAGTTTGTCGCCAAGATTAGCATCTCAGGGAAACGACTTTATAGCTTTGTAACAATATTGATTACATACCGTAAAATGGAGTTCTTTGCACATATGGAGATAGATAACTTTACACCAGTGTAATTTTTTTGTGAAAAATGAAATAAAGATCAACCGATTAGGTGTACGGGTTTATGATAACACTGTCTAGTGTATTTCATTTCTTAAACATTTATAACAATCATTTAGGATGTTACAGAAGGAAGAGACAACGAGCAAGTTTTTCAGCTACAATTTTATTGTTGAAAAATCTGTCTTTGGTGAGGAGAGTATGATAATTCTAAAAGTCAATGCATTTAAATGCGAAAGATAATCGGTTCCCTCCCGGTGGTTTATTATTAATAATAATAATATACCTAGCTTTCAATTTGTTGCTTTGGATGTCAATTATATTTGTTAGTTATGTTCTTATTAATTTTTTTCTGACTTAACTTTGCACATCTTAAAATGATAATAAATGCTTATTTTACTAAGAAAGTGTGTTAAAAGATATATTAATAACACACAAGGCAATAATTGGATAAAATGATTTCTAAAACGCCATTTTGATTTGATCTGATACATTTCCGTGGAATTGTTAATTATAATCCGGTATTTATAAAATTTATTTTTCTTGTATATTTCCACACAATGTTTCATTAAATACACCTAACATTATCTAAAATGTATATTTTATTGAAATAAACTGAAAAAGAATAATCAGTGGAAGAATCCCTATCTTTGCGGTAAATTTGCACCAAAATTTCGAAAAATTATAATTTATTATTAAATTACAGTATGATCGAACTTTTATGGCCAGACGTTTCTCCAGTAATCACTCAACGAGGAAAAAATCAGAAAATCCTTTATGCAATTAATCTCGAAATTCTCTCGGCAGTCATGAAAATCGTGCAAAGTAACCACATTTTATGGTAACTGTTTTGATAATCTTCACTATTCTCCAGTTTTTACTTTAAATAGAAGCTAATAACCCATTAATACCAAATTAATTTATAGCATATATTTCAATAAATGTCTATTAAATTACGTTTAAAACACCAAGACCAAGTTAACTGTGAAGTGAAATTAAATTCGGAGAAAAAAGTTTTCTTTCTGGTTTCCTTTTCTTTTATCTTTTTAGAAAGAAAACAAAAAATCATTTGCTTTACGTAAGTAGGGTAAAACGGGATACCTAAGGTTTGAAGGCCTGTTGGAGCTAAATTATTCGACATAAAGCTAGTCAAATTTTACTAAAATATTCTTTGTTTATCAGAGATTAATATATCTAGAAGGAAAATTTATAGTTTTACTACCTATTTTACTAATGATTTTTTGTAGGAAAAGTCAAAGTGTCCCGTTTTATCCCACTAGTGGGGTAAAACCGGCTACACATGTTAATTCTATGGAAAATTAAGGAAAACTAGATTTTCAGTGGAAAAGTAGCATATTTTTTATTTTATGTGACAATTTAAGAGTAAAATATTTTTTAATATTTAAAAATAGTTTTAATAGTTGACAATTTAAGAAAAAAGACGATTTTTTAAAAAATTTAACAATAATTACAATAGTTGAGAAATTTAGAATAAAGACAGTTTCTTTAAAGATTTATCAATAGTTAACATCTCAAGAATAATGACAATTTTTTTAAGATTTAACAATAGTTACCAAGAATAAAGAAAGTTTGTTGAAGAATAGTAATAAGTAAGTAAGAATAGTAATAATTCACATAAGATAGTTGTCTTTATCCTCGATTCCACTGCAGATTTAGTGGACTCATTTACGTTTTTTTCATGAGACGGCTTTGCAGTATTGGTTCTTCATACTCTTCTCTTCTTGATTGTTTTGAGGTTTTCTTTTTCTGTTTTTTGAGTCACCATAAATCATTTTTATTTCTCTGATAGCATTTTATTCATTTTATCTTTTCTTTTCTTCTGACTGTTGTAATTGCTTCCCATGAGATCATTTCACGCGAAGGTCAAATAGGAATGGCCCTCACAAATTACCAACTACCTCTCAACCTAAGAAAATCCTCTTCGGTCGGGTTTCCGAAGCTTCCCCTAGTATCCCGTTTCACCCCACAAGAAGTATCCGGTTTTACCCCGTGTGCAGAGGTCATAAGAAACGAAATAAAACAGTCAATTATTGGAGTAAATCCTTATTCTTTGATAGGGTAATAAAATCCTTAGTAAACGTATAAGAAGCTGGACTAAAAATGATTTTTAAAAGTGTGACGATTTTTAATTAAGGATAGTTTAAAATCATACGAACATTGGAGAGGTGACGTCATGAAACAAATAAACCTTCACAGACGAAGTGAATTTAGCAACAACAAAATGGAAATTATGAGCATTATTTTTTCTTCCCTAGTGAAGAATAATTCAGTATTTGTCCACCAAAAGGAAGAATTAACAACTCCACAACAAAGTATCCCGTTTTACCCCACTATCCCGTTTTACCCCACTATCCTGTTTTACCCCACATCCCGTTTCACCCCACTCTTCCTTATTGAAGCAAAAGGAAGGTTTGGTGACAAATACTTAAATAGTTAATTTTTTATTAATAAAAGACATGAAAATGTTTTCATCCTGAGTAACGGCGATTATATTTGCTAGTCAATCATGTTTGCCACCGAAGGAAAATGTTCCGAGAAAAATTAATAGTTCATTAACAATTTTCTAATAATTATTTAAGATTTTTGAAATATAGTAAAATATCAAAAAGTAAAAATCACTTTCTAATTCCTTGCATTACCCCAAAAATAAAACAATAGAAAAATAAGAAAAATCCAAACGATGACATTTTGACTCAAAAATCCGGCTAACTGGTGGTATAAACCCGCAGAAAATTGTTTGGGAGTTTTTAATATCTGTAGACTTCACAGACAAAACAAAAAAGAATCAATGGAATACATTCGGTTGAGCCGCGGAAGTGAAAAGTTTTTAATACCTGTAGACTTCACAGGCAAAGCAAAAGAGAAACAATGGAATACATTCAGTTCAGCCGCGGAAGTGAAATGTAACTGTCCTAAATTAGACGGTTGGCGTGAACAGGATAATGTACTAACCAACTTCGGCGAGCAGATGATTCGTCCCTTAAAATGAGGCAAATAAATAATCTAAGCTGATGAATTACAAACATTGCAGCGGTCTGTTTGAAATATTAAAAATTAAATTTCCGATGAATTATTTCCAGTTAAAGGCACCCAATTAAATGTTTTTAACTTGTAGTAGCTTAATCTTATCTTAAGAATTATAATTACTTCTGCAACTCAAGTAAAATTTTAAAGAGAGAAAACCGAACAAAATTTTAAAAATGCCTCAGATGTGTTGTTTGACTCACGTGGACTTAGATGGATTTTATTGCTTTTTGGTCTGGTGAGAGACCAGGCGGTCTGTTTTCGATGCTGTTTTGTGGGATTTTTAATGATACTTTACAAAAATTTTTATTGCCTCCTTCTTTTTACTGGTGTGTTGTGCTGAGCTTGTGCTTGTATTTTACTCATTTGGATGTACACTGGGGGCTCCTCCTTCTGACTGTTTTGAATATTTTTAATGTTGGTTCCAGATCTGGTGATAAAAATCAAACAAAATTCAATTAATTTATGGTTCTCTCCAAATGTAATATCGATTCAGTGGCGTATCGTTTTTTTTTTATCTTGTGGGTGTGTTTTAGGTTACTTTATTTAATTTTGTTGTTGCCTCTTTTTTCAATGTTTGTAACGTTCTGTGATGTGTTTGTGATGCTTTTGTGTGTGTCATGTCATATTGATATTCTTGTATTGCTTTTATATTTCCACACCGGTCTACTAAAGGCCTTACACCCTTTCGGGTAGGCCGAACCGGTGTGGGTTTTAAAAAAAATGCCTCAAACGTTCCAGTGAACTTTAAAAAAATAAATAAAAATTTCCACTTCATGTATACCAGTTGAAGATGCGATCACCTATATGAGGACACATTTGATTTTTTGTTTTCAGAATCAAAACCATGGAACCGGAAAGAACACTTGGCAGTTTCGCTTCTAGAGTTATGTTATATCAGTTGAAGATGCGATTACCTA